>VUJU01006195.1:0-11109 GCA_009835225.1 Aphis craccivora
TTCAGCAGCAAAAGAGAATTTTCGAATCCTGGTTACACTGATATCCCAAACATTTTTCACTAATTTTTGAGTTCTTATTAAGTGAGCCTTCTGGTTATTCTGTGGTACGAGTAGTTTCATGTTTGGTACCGAATGTTGTTATCATAAAAGACTAATATTATATACTAATATAACATTAAACATTCATTAATCGTTATAATACTTGTATTTGTAATGCATATTAAAATTGTAATACGGCGCTATGGGTATGCAATATTGATGCTTGCGCGTGTTTAATATAAAGTAAATCATAGGGTATAAAACAGGAGTCAGCAACCTTTTTGGTGTCAAAGGCCAAAAAAATAAAATAAAAAAAATTCACCAACCATACACCTTATTTTATTTACAGTTTTATTTTTTTTTATCAACTAACATAACGTGGTATTCTATACTTTTAATGTAATTATCTAATTATACATTGTAATCGCGGGCCGCATATAATCGCTACACGGGCCGTGGGTTACGACCCCTGGTGTAAAATATAACTCTTGTTTGTGGATTTTGTAAACATGCGTGAGAACAGTTTTGAATGACTGGATTATAACTGAAAGTAATGGGATAAATCTACAAACGAATCTTCATTTGTAGGTATTAGCGTATATAAATTATTGGATAGGTAGATTTATTAGAATATGTATTTCAAGATAAATTTAGCTGTTAGCCAATGATATCTGATGGAGGATGTTGGCCAGGGCATTTGGTACATGGCTAGGGGTAAATTTTAGGGTCGCAATCAAGGTGCGTAGAAAACTGGCTTTTGACAAATATAAATTTTCTTTTAATTTAGATTTCATCAAATGTATATTTGCCGACACATCTCGTAACATTTCTAATAGATACTGGACCACATTATGCAGATGAATGTGCGAGTAATAAGCCATAAGCACAATATGTCCACCAGTACACTAGTAGTCATATACTCATACATGAAACCTCAGATTATCATAATGTTGATGTTATAATAATAATAATAATAATAATAATTGTCGGTAATGTCAATACTTTTAAATGAACAAGGGTACAACATTATATGAACATTGTACAGGCTAAAACACTATTTTCCCTCGTTTTTTCAGTATTTACCTTCTAAAAAAATGGATACGCATCACTATTACGGCTAATTCTGTAAACACATATTTTGTTTGATAAAAATTTATTTTCGAGTAAAGATTCATCTTTAAATTTTATAAATAATAATATGTAGTATATAATATAGTATGTAAATGCAACATCGCTCTATGAAGTATGAACTCTAAAATCAACCCTAATTTTATTTTATCAAATAGTAACTTAAATTCATTGAAAAATTATTTTTATAGATTTATACATACACAATAATATACATTTAATAATAAAAAAAAATAATAATAATTTTAATTGTATGAGGAATTAAAGTCTATATAAATAACACAAAGTAAAAGATAATACGTATATACAATTATTATAAGTATAATAAAAAATTAATAATACATGAACATTTTTAAAAATTAATTTTTTTTCTTTGTTTTCTTAAGGCATCTAATAAATTGTTTAATTGATCCTTACGGCTTAACGTGTCTCGTGAGTATGTATTTTGGTTGTAGGACTTATTTAAATAATTTGTATCAAATCCTACATCATCTTGCTGTCATCTATTTTGAATAATATTATGTGAATTTCTAAAACATAAAATAATAAATTAATATATGTGTATATCAAAATTGAAATTAAATATAGGTACAGTCATAAAAATGATATAATCTATTTTGATTTTTAAGCTTGTTGGATGAGAAAATATGATACATTATAAACATTTATATGATATATTTAATAGTAGAACTATATTTATTAAAATTAAATAATTAAATGATACATAACTATTTAATAATTACTTATTATTTGTTATAACAATAATATAAATATAAATAGTAGATAGATACTTAAAAAATATATACATAAATATACAAAATGTCTATACAAATATTTTATATGGCACCTACCTACTTGTTTTATATACAAGTTGTATGATGGATATATGTACAGCAATTTTACAACTTCTCATTTAAAAAAAATACTATTATTATCTTACTTGCTTCCTTGACCATTTTTCAATAAATATGTATAAAAGCATGCTAACACGATGCCAACCACCTAAAAAGTATCAAGTTTTTTAGTACTTATAAGGCTATAAACTATAACTGTGTTGCAATATATATTATACGATATAATATAATTGCATATTATAAAATATGCAAACAATACACTATTATATCTTGTTTATAGATTTATTCAATCGTTATTAACATTAGAAACTAATGAAAAGAATTAAATGTATATAGGACATTTTTTTATATCTTGCATTTAATTTGATGTATTAAAATAGTTTAGCAAATAATTAAAAAATATCTTACAAAAATAATGTTATAACTAAAATAGTAAAATATGTCTAGTAGACATTATTTATGCTTTTTGAATTACCTATCATTATAAAAACTACTTTTTTTTATTAAATTAATCAAACATTTTAAACTTTATAAAGCTTATGAAAAATGTAATGACTTTAAACCTATTTTAGACTGAGCAGAGCGATGAATGTATTGATTTTACGATGTTGTATGTTTTTAAAAATGAGTATATGATAAATTGTTGATGAAATGATTTGATTTTCAACTATGAGGGTAGTTTTGGATAGAAAATCAAATTTAGTTTGTACTTTAGACAAGTAAAAATAAGAAAATTCAAGTACTTTTTTTCTTATAAATGGAAAAAATAAACAAAAATGGGAATTTGTACACTAAACCAATGGTAAATATATCTAGTTAATTTCTCAATTAAAAATATCAAAAATTTATGGTCCCAATTTTTTTGTATAAGTATTTAAATATAAAATAAAAAATTGAGTCTTGAAAAATACAAATTTTTGTTGCTACAAATACATAAAAAAAGTCTGTTAATACATTATATTTGAAAATTGAATACTAGGTTCTTTATAATTTTTTTAACCAATATAAAATAAAAATATGACCAGAAAACACAAATTATTGAAATCCTTACAACAATGGATATTTACTGGAAAAGTTATGTTGTAATTTAAAAATGAATAACCAAAGATACTTGAAATGTTCACAAAATATTAATATTATTATTTTAATTATGTAATGTATTAGGTAACTCATTTTGAACTATTTATAAACTTGTCAATTTTTCAAATTATTAGCTTTTTTCTTATACATATTGATAAAAATGTATTAACTTTATAAAAATTCTACAAGATTTTTTATTACAAGATTCATAAGTTTTTCATACTGAATCCATATAAATTATACAGAATATATTAAGAAAATTATTTTTTATAGAAATTTATGTTGCAAATTTTAACTAAGTTACTTATTTAAACGATAAATAATTTTAAAACATTATTTGTGAAAACTTAAAACACTTTTGTAAATGATATAATTGTGAATTTCACTATACGCATTACCTACTCAATAAAATTTTTGATTTATTTATATATCCTGAATTTATTTTTGATGTTTTATAATATTTACAGAAAGATACAAATGATATATATACATATATATAATTATATATATAATAATTAAATATTATGTTATTTATTATGATAAATTTCTACATTATTCAAATCTAACACAATGGTACCCACTTGCCTACCTTTTTAAAAATTAAATGCAGTAGAATCTACTGAGTAGATAACCTTTGAAGAATCTTAAATTAAATTCTTAATCTTTTTTTACAAAAAAAATGTTTTTATACTTAAATAAAAAAATTCAAATATTTGTAAAAAAAAAAGCATCAAACCAAAATATAGTACTCCAATATTTTATTTTAGTTTTTTCTAATTATTTTAAAACGTATTGAGAATTTTTAGAATCTATTTTTAGCTTCTAAAAGTACTAACTAGATCCAATTAGCTACTAAAATTAAAGATTTAATCATTTTCAAAATAATTATACAAAATAAATTATCCAATTAAGTAATAGGTACATAGTTTTACATCTGTCCTAATCGCTCGCATAGTATAGGTAAATAATTAGTAGCTGTTAAAAAAAAAGTGAATAAAAACTTCAAGAATAGTTTATAAATTTTATTTGTATAGTTTATTAGTAGGTATGTAAATATGTATACCTATTGAATATTAATTTTTATTTATGTAATTACTTTTTTCAGTATTTTATTTTTATTAGTGAAATTAAATAAAAAGTTGCAAAATATAATAAGTAATAATTAAATATTTAAATAAATAATTTAAAAAATATTAAGATCATATAATTTAAGTAAATTATGATGATGATTTTTTTATAATCGAATATTAATTGTAGTTTTTTATAGCACATAGTATTAAAAACATTTTAATTACCTGGAAAAGACCAAATGCCAAAGCAATATACATTAGCATGGCTAATCTAGTTTTCACTCTATTGTTTAATCCGTTATAACATCCTTTTTGATAAATAATTCTTTCGTCAAATAAATTCCTGCATAATGCACCTAATTCAACTGGTAAATTTTGACAACATGAAACAGGAACTAAATTTTCTGGGAATATTATAGACCAATCTCTAGGTGTATCAACTCCACAACATTCTAACTATATTAAATTATAAACAACTTAAATTAAACATTTTTGTAATGTGCACTCATTCAGTCTAATTTAATAGTTTATCTATTACTTATTTTACCTAGTTCAATTAATTTATTATTCATTTTGATATGATAGGTAGGTACTTTAATAAATTAAATGTATCTAATAAAACATAGTTATGTATGTAGAAGAAATGAAAACAATCAAATATACATATAAATTACACAAATTAATTAAAGTATATTGAATTTCGTTACAGGTTTGAATAAACTTTTAAAGATTTGGATAAGATTCGTACTCAAACCTTAGTGTGAGTAGTATTACCTACTATTTAAAATAAATGAACATACTTTTCGTTGAACCGTAGACCACGATTGCCGATGAGTTTCATCAAACGAATATTTTCCCATGGACGTTTTTAGAGAAAATCTCAAATCATTATTAAAATTTTCTTTAGATACTGATGACATAATAGAAAATAATACTTCAATTACTAGAACCGCTATTAAAATTAATGTAAACTATGAACAAACATAATATTTAATTGTTATTCATCAGCTATATTTAATATTAATATAGGTATATATTAGATAATTGTTAACATATTTACTGACCACTATTGATAAATTGAAATTTTGTTTGTTAATGCAATAAAATCCAAATATACTCGATACTATGATACATATACCTAATATAATAAACAATATTGGTGGAGCTATAATTGAAGCATTTAAATAATTTGAAAAACGTCCCAAATCTACAATAACGATGATGCCAGTTACTATTAAAGCAACTCCTGTCATCTAAAAATATAAATAGATATTATTTTAAATATTATGAATTTTAGAAACATTTTTTATTTAAATATTATTTAGTAGTATTTAAAATATTAATTTACCCCATATATCACATTAAAGATGTATAACAAATATTTTACAACATTAATACTTCCAGATTCCATTATATATAATCTTCACAAATTGTTTACCTATGTATTCCTGAAATTGATTTACATAAGCATTTACATAATATAATGTATATGTAAGAAAATACATACAATACTTTATGTGTCTATGTGTGAATTACTAAGTAAGAAATATTATGTAGTTTTATGTGAATAATATTCTTAAGTTACCTCTTATAATACATACAAAACATTTAAATCAAACAGATAAATTTTTTAAAATGTTTAAAAGATTGTAAAAATCATTAATAATTATATATATATATTATTTGTGCGTCGTTTGTTATAAAATTTAATAATATAAGTATGCCTAGTTCAAACGACACGATTCGAATAATGTACAAACAAAAATAAATTCGAGGGAAGAATATAAAGTACATCAACGTGTGTTATATTTATAAGGTGATTGACACATTTTTGATGTGTTAATATATGTATAACATATCATATAAGCCTATAGGTAGGCTGTATTAAACATTTATTATTCTTTTTTAACACCAGTTGTCAAGGTGATAGTAACCATACACACGTATGTAATATAAATATCTACGCTATAAAGAAAAAAAAAGAAGTCAATAATATTAAGTTGAATAATTTTGTTATGTTAAAACAGGTCAACTACACTTGAAATTGTTTACTTATTCAGTAAGAGCTCTAAAAGAATTATCTTAAAATAAGCTATCTGCTATAATAATATGTTCAAAGTACCTAGTTTATATATAACACCATTTTTTGAGATTATGCGTAATGTCTTTTACTGGTTACCTATACATGAAAAATACAGTCAGTAGTATTTCAATGTACTATGTAGTATGTACATTAATTTAAATATTTTGTTATGGTTTAATGGTAAATGATTGAGTATCCGGGAAAGCAGATTTTAAAAAAAACAAGAACATTGTGAGTTGCATTAATAATCGGTGAATGTTGATGATAAAAACGATTGAAAAATAATCCCTGTATAGCTGTATCTAGTACTTATAATATGAAAATAGAAATAAGTAGGTACTTATAGTACAAAATAAAAAACGTACAATTTACCTACATATTATATATAAATGTGTTCGAATTTCAAAAAGGATTTTTGTAACTTCACTCCTCTTAGCAAGACCACGAGCATTTAAAATTTAAATTAATGCTTTCCTAGCTCTCCTACATAAAACAAACATATAGATTTGTTTTTTTTTTTAATAGTTTTATATTATAAATTTTTTTTATTTAAGACAATGGATCTCTAATATGGTATAGCTTACAAAGTTTTAGCACCCCGCGGTAATCCCCATAAATAGGTATCTATATCATCTCTATAAAAACAAATTATTTTGACAATGAATATAAGTTTTTTTACATCGGTTGCTGCTTACACATTGGTAACTATTTACCACATCGAATACGTAATGTATCCAATACTTGTTACAGTTTATATATAATTATATGACATAATTTAACGTATGTTTTCGCCGTTGCCGATCCTACGATTACGGCGGTTGTCGGCAATGACTCGCGAATTATATATTGAGGACGGTAGCGGGAGGGGTTACCCAGACAAATGTATAAAAGTATAAGATTTAAATATATATATATATATTATTACCATTGGCGTAATTTCATTAAATTTCAGCAGGTGCAAAAAGACGTGGCTCCCCCCCCCCTAACAACATATAATACATATTATATTGTTTGTTATAAAGTTTTGTGAAAAATATGACTTAGTCCTCCCCAACCAAGACTTGGAGCCCCCTAGGTGCAAAGCATAAACATAACAATAACTAATATATTAAATGAGTATACCTAATTTTTTTTTTTTTTTGACGTATGGCGTATGTAGTCCGGGAGTAGGCCCGAAGGTTCGGACGCCTAATTGGCAGAATTTCTATTGGGCACCCGTAGGTTTCTGCCATGCCCGGGGTGGGGGGGATGGCGGTCTCTCTCTCCAGACACCGTGACTTGACGAAAAGAGGTGCCACCCGTGACCGAGGTTCGAACCGGCGACGGTGTGCGTCGCAACTGACGCCTTAGAACGCTCGGCCACTTCGTCCCCCAGTATACCTAATAAAAATATTATTTAGGTATTATTCTTAGCTATTACATACGTAGTTTTTATTGTTTTGAAAAAACAATAAAATAGAATTTTATTTTCATAGAATTTTGATTTTTGAGTACAATTTATTTTAGCCGGTGCAAACGCATATCTTTGCACCTGCTATATATTTCCGGGGGGTGCAAGTGCACCGTTGTGCACCCCCGTATTTACGCCACTGTATATTACGGTCGGTGAACGTTTGGTATAATATATTCTATTAAATTGTAATAATGTAAAGCATACCTATGACAATATTAATTGCTATAATATGCGGGCACCCAAAACATTAACAAATAACATATAAATATAATACAATAGTGAGTACAACGACCTCACTTGCCGTAGAGTATAAAAAAATATATAATAAGAAAAAAATTAAATAGATGAACACAAAAGTCGCAATATCAAATAATAATAATAATAATAGTTGCCAATTAGTTGGCCACTGACCACGAGTGGGCAAAATATAAATATGTGTAGAATGACCTGACCGCGACATGCAGCAATGATGGCCACGTCTATGATCCCACGATTCGGAACGACAACTGCGGATGATGTGGAATCTCTTGTTGATATTAACGAGAAAACTTGACTTGATGTGTCAACCCGATCACAAGGTGACATCAATCACACCTCGTGCTCACACGAGGTTTTTTTTTTGCAACACGCAAAGACGGTGAACGAGCACGACGTTGTGCTCAGTTCAACCGTTGGGAAAAGACAATTAGACTCGCGGAATCGCGGACGCCGGGCTGGCGAATTGTCACCGGACAGGTGGAGAGGGGGGCTTTGTCGGACATCTTATCTCCACCACACTTGAGCTAACTCGAGCATATAAAAATAGGTGGCCAAAAAACCGTTCCGCGATCGAACAACGTAGTTATAACCATAGGCGATGGCAGAAACACGAAGAATAGGTACATTAGGTACCTACTCGAATACCTAAATAGAAAAATCTATTTGTGATATCTCCACTGAAATCCAAAACAACCTGAATAATATCAGAAAACTTAGAAAAAAAATAACCATCATGTGGATACCTAATAACCTAATAAGTCTCAATTTCTATCAATAATCTGTAATCATGAAACTCCTTTAATTAAAAAAATGTCCTATATGACTATATGATGACTGAAATTAATGATACAATCAAAATTAAATAGGTTAAAGAGCTCCTACCCCATATGTCAAACATGCGGAACAACTAAACTATTCGTTAAGGGGCCGCCACTTCGTTTTCTCCGTCTATCTCTCACGTATAATATAGGAACAAAGATGTTTCGGATTTCCACGATTACGACTCTCTGGTTCAGTTTAAGTCCAAGGCACCTAGGTATACGCCTATTGTATATTTTATAAAGAAGAATATTTCTTGTGCTTTAACCGGATGGATTTTTAAAAAATTATCCGATCAATGCAAAGGAAGTATTCTTCTTTATAAAAAATATACTAGGCGCCCATACCCTATCGTGGAAAAACGAAATACCTATACCTTTATTTATTTATTTAAGTTTTAAACGGGCCAAGCCCAATTTCATAATAATAATAATAATAATAATAACAATCGTTCCTTACTAGTTATAAACAAAGATCGAATAAAGAGAAAAAAGGAAAAAATACAATGGATGTACAATATAAATAATATAATACACTTATAGCTATGAATTACTAAATAATAAATTACAATACAATTTGAACGAGTTAAAGTTTGGTGAAATGAACATATCAATATTTAATTTATTTATAGTTTTCATAATTCTATTATGGGGATTATTGCTTACTAGTTACTTCAGTGTTAAGATAAAAAGTGTCTTTAGATCGGGAGTTGCGAGATGGGGCGTGGAAGGAGAAACGACTTAGAAACTCAGGACATTCAATAAGTCCTGTAAGGAGTTTATAAGCAAAATACAATTCAAATCGTAAACTATGTTGTTCAAGTGTTTCGATGTTAAGAAAAGTTAAAAGTGGAGAGTACAAAGAATAGGGTTCTCTAATTATGGAATATTTAAATGAGAGGAAGCGCAAGAACTTGTTATGGGAAATGAACAGAGAAAACGAATGTTGGTGGCGGCATCTTAAACACATATAATAGCCGACCGCTTAAAGTATAATCAAAACCAGATTGATCACAATCACAAAATATCATACAACCTTTACACTGCACTCTGACCGATTTATAAACAAAAACTTACAGGTACCAACATGATTAATTTTTATTATTTTTTAAGCAAACAAAATTGTATAATCTTATATAAAAAACATTGTTGTAATCTAGTTGTTTGTTTAATCAATTTGTAATATTATCATGTAACTTACGATCTTGGTTGTTGATGTTAAATTTATTTTACGATCAATAAAAATAGAACAATTTGTTTCAATCTTCAAATTCAGTCAGACTGAATTATGAATGTAACAAATCGCATATTATATTAATTTTGTGTAATCAAATCGAATTGAAATAAAAAATTACCTACATTTTGCACTTAACTATATAAAATGTCTAATATCCACTCTCTTTACAGGTCTATGCAATAACTAATATACTGATTACTGAATAAAAATACAATTATTTACACAATAATTATAAGGTATGATTAGGTATAGGTACGTAAAATTGTCAATTGAAATAGTTTCAATAGCGTGTAAATTAAAAAGTTATATCAATATCTAAATCATTTAAATCATAACAAATGAAAAGCAACTTTTGCTTATTTAACGATATTGACAACAACTTTTTTGAGTACCAAAAGTTTAATTTAATCTAAACGGATGTTATGTGTAATTAGTGCATTTCTAGCAGTCTTTTAGAAAGAACCCAGAAGTTTTTAACCATTATTCCCACAAGGCTACATAGCTATATTAGATAAAGATAATATTATTGTCGTAGGTAAATGATATAGATGTAATTATTACCTATATATAAATAACAACTAATAATCAGAGGCGTATTTAGGCACAGGCCCTATAGGCCCGGGCCTAGAGCGGCAACACTGGAGGGCGGCAAATTTTAACGATTTTTTTTTTTTACAAAATTACAAAAAGTAATTTTAATTTGATGAAATAATAATATAACTAATTTATCGTTAGCTCAAAATTAAACAACTACGATCTATACATGTATATACTTACTATATTATTTAAGTTTTTATTATTAGTTTTTTTTATTATTGGTTTAAGGATACCTTAAGTCAAAATCATTTAACTGGTTCAACTATATCTAATTATTACTTAAACATTTTAAATTTAAAACAAGTTAATAATGTAAGTAATATTAATGGTAGACACTTTGATTGTTTGTTTACAAACGGTGATGTTGCATCAATCTGTCCAGGAAACTCTCTTGTCCAAAAAGCTGACTTACACCACCCTCCTTTTGAGTGTACTTTAAATTTTTTTGTATCTAATGACATAGATCAACCTAAAAACCTATCAATGTATAGT
>VUJU01006197.1:0-11100 GCA_009835225.1 Aphis craccivora
TTTTGAGTTATTTATAGACCACAGAAATTTTCGGTTTTTTTGAGAAATTTTTTTTGAAGTGTCGATAAAAAAATTTTGGATTACCAAAAAGTTTTGAAAATTTAATGTAATGTTCCTAATGAGTTGTTCTTATTGTAGCTAAAAAAAAATTAAAAATCGTTTGTCACAATTTTTTTTTATAAGCATTTATAGTTCAAATTTTTACGAAATCTGTCGAAAACGCGAAAATTTGCAAATAATTTTGAAGTTGAAAAATCATAAAATTTTTTGTGTTTGTAATTAAGGATTCAATGTATAGAATTCAAATACTGACAATAATTCGTCAAAATCATGAATATTTGCAAATTATTTTGTAGGTATACTTCATAAAAATATTTTTGTATACGTATCTAAGAGTTGAAAATTTAATACAAGGTTTTTCAGAAGTTTAGCTTACAATAATTATAAAATAACTTAAATTTTGACGTATTCAGGCCATTAAAACATAAACCTACTTGTTTACCAACCACTGAAAATTATATCCTAGGCTGACAAATCATCTTCGTTCAGAATCGTTTTTCGTATACAATGATAATTATCATTGGATTCAAATTTAACCGTCCTACAATATATAGTGATCCACACGGCATCTTATGTACAGCAGAGCGGTACTCACTTGCCCGCTTTTTTATATATAGTCTGATAGTCATACAGATGGAGATGTAATAAATTAAATTTAAAATAAATGATTCGTTTCTATTCATTCGGTGTTCTTACATACTTTTATACTAACAAAATATTGGGTAAAAGTACATAGAAAAATGAACAAATTTAAATAGAACCTAAAAAATTATAAGCTAATTTTCATTGGATTTAACAAATAATAATAGTCAATATATGTATTTAGTATAACTAATTGTTAGACTAAACATAAATTGGACATTATACCTAACATTTAATATTTTTGTTATAATCTGAAGTATGGATTCAATAACTTTAAACATGTTTTTCATACTTACGTGTTTCAATTTCGATAAAAGCATAACTTTCTTTAGCATTTTCTTCTATAAAAATCGTATTTAATATTTTACAACAAACACTATAATTTAACGTCCCTATATAATTTATTTAACTCATATACAGGTAATTGATATTCTACATTATTAATTAGTATAAGATTATCATAATATTCATACGATACTTACGAATGAATCCGTCAGCCATTAATGAACCTATCAAGACAATTTAAACATATTTTAGTAGGTACTTAAAGAGTAAGTATGTATAATTAATTGGAATACAAAATTAACAAACAGTAATTAGGTATATACTATTTAGAAAATATTTATATACAATTGTAAAACTAATTCAAGTAGGTATACAATAGCGAGAATATAAGATTGTATTTATAAATTGTTGGCAGCTTTTCATAAATAATTGTAGTGCAGCATTAAAGTACTCGTTAATATTATATATTTTAGCATAGAATAATGGTGTAATTGGTATTTCTATAACTCATAGTCCCAGTCCCAAACACATAATATAATATATTGGTAATTAAAATGTTTGGAGACGATTACGTCATACATTAATAATAAAAGAGATTTAATGGGTAAAAGATATTTTCAAATTTTTATATTGTTCGTTTAATAAATCATAATATAATATAAGTCATTATAATTAATAATTAATTAATAATTACTTTTTAATTCATGCAGTTTAAAATATTGATATGTATTATCCCATGTACGATCAGATCAAATTTCAATAATTTTAAGTAATATTATATTTTTTGTGAAAAAAAATAATTTTTGTAAGTACATTCGTTTGTTATATTAAGTTTTGTCATGTTCCAGCTTTGTCATAATTTTTATGTTTGGTGGTGTTTAAGATGTTTGATAAAATCAGTTATTTATCAAAAACATATCTTAAATTATAGTCTGTATACATATATATTTTTCTTAAACCGTAAATTATCGTATGAAATATCTTACCAACACACGCTAAAGAATCAAAAAAATTTATAAAATTTTATTTTATAAAAAATATTTTAGTATATTAAACATCTAAATTTATTTAGGTAGGTATTAAATTACATTTTAACTTTTAAGTGTTTTTTATTTTATCTTATTATATCTGTTAATAACAAAAATTAATTTGATAAATATGTAATTCGAATTAGAAAGTTTTAAAAACCAAGCTTATCTATAATTTAACGAATAATTTCATATTATAGCTATTGCTTTTGCCTTTAGAGCTAAGTACTAAAATGTATTCATAATTTATTATTCTTTAATGAATGTTTATTCATATATTGAGATTACACTCAGGATATTATAAAGTACACCAATGATAACAATTTTTAGATGAGTTTGTATCAAAATAAAGTAAAATTTTGAAAATTTACGAAAGTAAAATTTTTTTAAATTATTATAATAATATAAGGTTTATAAATATTTTTTATGGTTTTTATTCTTATTAAAATATATCGTAATATTAATAATAAAAAAAATTAAATTAAATAGAGTAATTCATTTATATAAAAATCTTGTGTTTATATATTATATTGGGGCAAGGTAAAAAAAATGTACAAGGACGGAAATATGTTAAATGACAAGGAGCGTTGATAAATCTTGGTATGGCTCTTCGAGTGAAACTATAACTTGTCCTCCATTAAAACATACATAAAACATGAATTTAAGATAGTACGTTGATGATGAGGTGCTGTTATCAAAAAATAATTGGAAATGTTTTAAGTTTCTAGAACTAGTACAAATTAGTGGTGTACGCATTGGTGGAGGAGGAGTTTTATAATCCCCCCGAAATGTTTTCAAAAAAAAAAAAAATACTAATAGTTTGAAAAAAGAACGAAGTGTTGTAAGATAAAATAATATCACTATATAATGAATCAGAATTAAAACAATATTAGGTAGTTAATATATAATATATAGGTAGTACGCTTACATAAGTGTAATGTCGTAAAGAGAACAGTATCTCGACCTTTGAATATCCCTAAAAATTTAATTACAAATTTGACATAAAAAATATGTACTTATATATACAGAATTTTTAACACGACATTTTAATAAAAAATAATTATTATAACCATCATGCCGTTACTATTATAAATATAATATTATGCAAAACGAATAAATTTTCAAAAGTTAATAATAGTTTGTAATACGTTTTATTTATGATAAATTATTACTTTCAAATCTTTTTTTTCGTTCATCCGAATATCCTATCATACTATAACTACCTAGATAAAATATAGAAATTATTTTTTTGATCATATATGATGTAAATATCATTATGATAGTTCATTTACTAATTAGCAATTACAAAAGTTTTACGAGATATTTTATTGATAATTAAAATTTCATATGTATATAATTCTACGGTTATATAACTGATTATATTGATACATTTTGCATTAATCGTGTTACTATGATACCAATTACCAATGGAAGATAAGTTATCTTTTATTTTTTTATAATTATTTAAAGAGAAGTAATAATAAATTATTATCATCTTTAAAGCTAAATTATTCGAATGAATGATACTAATGAACTTCAAATTATATTTTTTTATCATAACATTGGATAATTAAATATATATAAATAGAGAAAAGAAAAAAAGGGATATTAGAACTGGCTGAAAAAAATCATGTTTAAGTGTGTCTCAAACCTCGGTTTAGATAAGGCATAATTTGAATTTGTATAAGTCTGGTGCTTTATTTAAAAAAAAAAAGTGCAAGTAAATACTAAGCAATTCGGTTTAATTAAGTAAATCTCGTTTATGTACGAGTATATTATAATAATTGTTATAAATATAATATTATTATTTTTATCTTATATAAAACAATAAATAAAGGTATCTTAAGCTAAGATAAATAATTTTAGATCATAGTAGGTATACATAAAAACGCACTAGCTTTTAAAGTTATTTTACATTATAAAGAATATTGGATTTTAAACTTCTATAAATAAAATTAATGCAAAAAACATACTTAATTAAAAAGACATACTTGCGTACTTAATACACCAGCTATTTAAATATAGCTTTTCGACTAAAAAAACATTATTATAATTATTATATTAACTAAAATTTGTGATTTTGAAAATTTTGTAAAGTTTTAAATTCAAATACGAGTACAAGTTGGGTTCATTTTTCTTTGGTATAAATAAAAAATAATTTGTATAAAATTATCTTTTAACCGTATAGGTAATAGATTAGAGCTCATTTTTCTTTAGTATAAATAAAAAATAATTTTTTGTCTAGAACAAGTTTTAAATATCTAATTGTATTAATGGTTAGAATTATTGAGTTTTTATCAATACATTTATGATTTATCATTTATGAGCAGTAATATTACAGTAACCGTACCAATCTTTAAATATTCGTGATTTTTTGATGTGTCTTTATCAATAGAAGTTTTTTGTTGTTTATCAGTAGAAATACTTTGTTTTTCATCAGTTAAAATGTTATGTTTATCATCAGTATTGTCGGCTTCTAATTCTATATAATATTAAATATTAATCATTAGTCAGTAAATTAAGTGTTCTCATATATTTTATCTTATTATTACTTAATAATTATAGTACATACCATTTTTACTCTCTTTACGAAGATAATCAGTATAAGGTTTTAATAATGCTGAAAAATTTTTATTTTGTCATTTTAATATTATATAAAACCAACTTAAAATCACAAAATCTAGAATCTTTATATCGTAATGAAAATAACCTATTAATAAGAAATATATACAGTAATATATTTGATAAAGCGATTCATACACAATATTTATTTTAACTAAACATCATTGATAGGTAACAATGATAAACAATAAGTTCTCAAAAGATACACTTTATATGTATATACGTATATATACGTGTATATATGTATCATACTTTATATATGATATTAAAAGTGAAATAATACATTCATTACGATGATATATATTATAATTTTAAACATTAGACAGAGAAGATTTATCTTATTGACTGATTCTCTTTCCCCTCTCACCAGTCACCATCCTATCATAAAATACCACACTGTAAAATAGTCTATACACATTACTTTATGTATTAATATTGTTAATAACTTGCTAGTGTGTTAATATATTGTTAAGTGCATTAGTGTAGATTGTAGAATAAAGAGATAATTTGCAACCAAATAAATTTATAAATATGGATCAGAAAATAAAAAAATAAAAAATATACAACTTTGATGACCGTATCACATTTTTATTTAACTACAAACTACTTGTTACTACTAAGTTTTAGTTTCTTATAGACAAGCAAACTCGTACCTAAATTAAAAGTATAATTTTTATACTAGGCATTAGCTGAATGTATTTATTTAAGTGATCTGACAAAGAAAGTTAGTGATGATATGTAGAATTTATAAAATAGGTAGGTAATAACTGAATATCATGATACTAATAAATAATTTAATTAACCATTAAAAGTAATTGAATGTGTAATCTTTTAGTTTACATAATATTGTATAGTATTTAATAAATTACATTGATTTCTAGTATTAAATGAAAACGTATCCATAAAAAGTATTTTTTCTTTAAATTATAATATACTCACATGGTTCTTTCTTAGAAAAAGCGTAATTAAATAAACCCTTGTTATCTAAAATATAATTATAGATACAATATGAATATCGTATCAAACACTCACAAATTATTAGACCAATTCATTAATTAAAAAAAAAAAATTCAATAAAAACTATAACATTTTTAAACGGCTCTATTTAAATTACATATTTTGGGCACTTATATATTTAAATACATACATTTTAATTTTAATTCGAATGAACTACTTACAAATATATCCCCTCTTTTTTAGTTCAACTATAAAAACAATATTTTTTATATTATATAATATTTAAAAGAGAAATTTCTATACGAAATAAAGGTTGACAAGTATGTTTTTGAAAACAGATAAAAAAATTAATTTAAAACCAAATTTATTAAAAATGTTCGGTAAACATTGGTATTCGGTATTTTCGAAATTAATGTATTTGAATCATATAATATACTTATTTTGTATTTTATTTTTAATTTGTTAATTCATTTTTAGTATATAATAATAATTGACGGTAAACATTTAGATAAAATATTTTTATCTTTACTTTAAACGAGATAAAATATCATGATATACTAACTGAATTTATATTTAATTAATTTTTCATGAAATAAAATATTTTTATAAACAATAATTATTTAGGTGTTATATAGACAGATGAATTATTATTATTAAATGTATTATAGACATATTTGTATAATTACAACTTACCAACACACACTATAAAGTTAAACAGATAAAATATATGGTTTGGGTTGTTATTATTTAATTGATTTTAAAACAGAAGATGAAAATAAATGTGCTTCAGGTCCACAATATTTATATTTTTAGGAAAGATTTGTATTATACTAAAACCGTATAATATTATTATCTATCAGGAATCCATATTAATTTAATTCATCTTTATAATGAAAATATTGAATTACCTAATTAATATCAATTCTATGATACACTATCAACTAATAAGATTACCAAATTCATAATTTATATTTTATAATATATATGCACTATGCAGGAAAATGCTATAAAAACGATTTTAAGTCACAATTATCACCAAAATTATGGACACTTACAAAAATATATAAACATTTTTGTCTTTATTATTTATAATAATTTAGAAAAATTTATAAAAATACTTAAAAATGATGAAAATATATGTAAGCCTCAGTGATATAGGTTATATACTAATAGAGACATAGACTATTTTGTAATTAGTGTTTTAAATTTTTAATAAAAAAATACTACAACCGTTTTCTATTACAAATATTAAGAACAAATCGTCAAATTTAAATATTTATATTATGTTATAATTATATTTTAATAAATTTAATAATTAATATATTTTAGACTTACTGTTAATAATTGTTTCATCTGGTAATTCATCGACTACAGTTAAAACTATTTCAGCTACAAATGCAATGTAGTATCGATGTTAGTTTATATATTATAACTTCAGTTTAAACTAAAACTTAGTCTGAATTAAGCTATTAAATCGTTTTATATATACTTATAAGTTTTTTTATTTTTTTTTATTTTTAAGAGATAATATACAATCTATACAGTGTAGCACAATAAGTATATGTGAAAAGAGTAGTTATACATGAATAGACTTGGTTAAGAAATCACCCTATAGTAACCTTATAAAATTGAAAAGATTGGAAGGCGGGAGTAAGAAGGCAGGACATTTGTTAAGCAGTAGGTAAGGTACACATT
The DNA here is from genome assembly GCA_009835225.1 of Aphis craccivora. Taxonomy (NCBI): domain Eukaryota; kingdom Metazoa; phylum Arthropoda; class Insecta; order Hemiptera; family Aphididae; genus Aphis; species Aphis craccivora. The sequence goes on from VUJU01006197.1 coordinate 7,290, forward strand.
TTTTTTTTTTTTTTAATTTAAGAGGTCTCTGCACCATCTTCTTTTTAGCCTCCTACGAGGGTTTTCCTGGAGCGTTAAGGAATTTAGGCTTTGAATCAGTGGATTTTCGTGATTGTTTAGGCGTGAGAAGAATCGTTTGTAAAAGATTACAGATTCTTCTTCTATAGGTTTCATACGTAGGTCGTTATGAAGGGTAAGATTAAATATGTAGAGTTGGGCATTTGTGATTTTTCTTAGTGCTATATTTTGATAGACTTGTATTTTGTTTAGGTTCGTTTTTTTGGCTGTACCCCAAAACTGTAGTCCGTATGACCAAATTGGCTTTATCAGTGATTTGTATATTAATAATTTAGATTTTAAACTTGAACATTTATTATTTGTAATTAAATTTTTAAGTGAACGGGAGCGTGAGTTTAAAATTAATCTTTTTGATTTGATATGTTGGTTCCAAGTTAGTCTTTTATCTAGTATAATGCCAAGATATTTTACTGAGTTGGACATAGGAATTGGTATATTGTCAACTGTGGCAGGCGGGCAAAAACCATGTTTAAGAGAGAAGGTAGTGTGGACTGATTTACTGTGGTTGAGTTTAATTCTCCATTTGGTATACCATTGTGAGAGTTGATCAAGATGGGATTGCAAATTGGCTGAAGCTGTAACTGGATTTTCATGGATCGACATTACAGCTTTATCATCGGTTGAATCGGCGACTTGGGTGTCTTGCGAAATGGGTTGATCGGAGGAGTATATATTGAAAAGAATAGGCGATAAAATGGCGCCTTGGGGTACTCCTGCATTGATTGGGGCCAAATCGGAAGTGCAAGCCCCGAGGCGAATTTGGAAATATCTATCTGTTAATTACGATTTAATAAGAAGACTTCTGCGGTTATTAGGTCGAAGCCAGGAGATTTTTTGTTAGAGTATTTTAAAATTATGTTCTTCACCTCGTTAAGAGTGAAGTATTTTGAAGGAAGTCCTATTGATAAGGGGGAATCTAGAAATTTTTTAACGTTACTCATGTGTAGGTTATCAACAATATCAGCATGGGGTTGGAAAATATTTGAAAGGTGTGACTGAAACACTGCAGCTTTTTCTGGGTCACTAATAGCTAAGGAGTTATCTTCTTTTTTGAGAGGGGTTAAAATAGATTTATAATTTAGTAACCTTTTGGTTTCTCGCCAGAGACTGCCATCTGCAGCCGATAATTTGTGTAATTTCTGTTCAAAAGTATTTGATTTATGTTTTGCAAGAACTCTTTTTAATGAATTTGCAAGTTTATTATATTTTATTTTATTAGATGGGAGATGGGAGGCCTGGTACCTTGCTCTTGCCCTGCGTTTTTCGACAATTAGATTACGGATTTCTTCTGGTAAAAGGTGTGGCTTGGGTTTTAAGTTTCTATTTTTGTCGAGTTTGGTAGTTGACCATGCTGTCGATTGAATGAGATTCGTTAGATTATAGACTGCTTCGTCTATATCTGTGTTGGACTTAAGTTTAATATTTAAGTTTATTTTTTCATTAATTAGATCGTGGAATTGTTTACGATTAGTTAAGGGGGAGAATAGTTTAGGAGGCTCTATGTAAACTGACGGTGTTGCAGAAATCGAAAGTAATACGGAGGAGTGGTCTGAGTTTAAGTCTAAAATATTATAGGTAGAGCAATATAAGTTGCCCGGAATTTTAGCTGAGAAGATATCTAATATATCTGGGCGTTTTTTAGGAGAGGTAGGCCAATAAGTAGGTCCAGGTGGTAATAAAATTTGGAAATGTCTTTCGTTGGCTAAGTTGTAAAGTACGGTGCCGCGAGGGTTGTTGGCTCGACAACCCCAATTCTGGTGCTTGGCGTTGTAATCACCACCGACAATACAATTTTAATATTGTATTAAAGTAATTTGAAAGTATTTTTTTAGTGATCTTGTGACGAGGGGGAGAGTAAAATGCGCCAATAGTAAGTGGTATGTTGTTTAATTTGATTTGGATAGAGCAGGATTGAATATGATCAAAACTATAGTTAGGAAGTGGTTGAAAAAATAAGGAAGTTTTAACTAGAATTGCTACACCACCGTGTGCGGTATTGTCTGGGTGGTTCGATTTTAATGAAAAGGAACCTGGGATGTTTATAAAGGAGTATTTTGTGAAATGGGTTTCTGTTATTAGTGCTATATCTACACGTTTATTATATAAAACTGTTTGTAATTCATTGATATGATTTTTGAGACCTTTGGCATTGAAGAGGAGGATTAAGAGTGAGTTATTTGTGGCATTGTTATTCATTTTTTTTATCTAATAAACTTGAGATTACTTTTGTTAGTAGAGAGATTAGAGGATTAATTAAGGTTTTGAAATCATTCAGGAAAATTGTCATTAAGAGTGTGATGTTGGTATCTGAAGGAGGTGAGGTATTAAGTGTTGAAGGTGGTAATGTATGCCGAGCTGTCTGACTGGCTACTGCCTCTGCGTAGGATTGATTTTGCACCTTGGGAGAATTAGTAGGAGTGGGACCTAAAGGGTGATTATCTTGTACATAAATAGACTTAAAATTAGTATCTTTAGTATTGAAAAAAAATTTGTTATTATTGTGTATATACTATTATTGGTGTTGGAGCTCTTTGTAAATAGAACAACCCTTGTAGCTCGCCGGGTGGTTTCCGTTACAAAGTGCACAGCAAGGAGGTTCATCTCGAGATTTCGGACAGGAAGAAGAGTGGTGATCTTTTCCACAGCGGACGCAGCGAGGTGGGTGGCCACAATACGCCTTTGTGTGTCCATAGTCCTGACAATTAGCACATTGGGCGATCGTTTTAGATGTGTGGGGTTCTTCGACCTTTACTTTTGTATGAAGAAGAGAATTGAGTTCGAATATTTCATTTGAGTGGATCGTTGGTTCTAAATCTACAAAAAACAGTGGAAGCTGTTTTTCGTTTAGTCTGTGGAGTATCTGAGAGACTTGACGGACTTCAAAAAGACGTGTTTCCAGTTCACTTTTTGTTAAACTAGTTGGTGTAGTAGGATGTAAATTACGGATCACCACGCGAGTTGGTTTATCCTCTTTTAATTGAAACGTGTGAAATTGTGCTTTTTCATTTCTTAAGAACTTGACTAGCGTTCTGTATGCTTCAGGATTTGTTGTTTGGATTTTTAGTTGATTTGGCGTTGACTTACACTGAAAATTATCAACACCAATTAACTCACAGAGTTCGGTGCATAATTCAGGGAAATCGCGAACGTGTTTTATGAATATAGGAGGGGGAGGTTTGATAGATGAGGGAACGTCTGGTTCGAAATTTGTATCCTGCGAATCTTCAGCAAGAGGTTCTACCGATTATTCCATTGTACTGAGAACTTCGTAACGATTATTCGTAATGAATAATTTTTTTTTAGTTTTAGTAGGGTGCACTTGTGGAGAGGTTGGTGAATCAGGATTAGAATAAGAGGAATTGGAGTGATTTCTTTTCTTTTGAGTTGACCAGTCACTCGTTGGTGTGACGTTAGACGAAGAAGCCTTGTGATTGAATCATTTAGATTTGTATTTACATTGAGTTTTGGTTTTGCGAGTTTGTAACGGAGTACGACATAAAACGGTCCTTTTCAGGACCACTAACAACCAAAAAGCACACTCAACAGTGGTAGATGCAATTCCAAACGGTAGGTTCTACACAATAAGGTTTCAACATTACGACGAGGAAAAACCGCATCGAGTTTACGACAACTATCAAGCAACGATGCGATTATGACTCGTCATACCAACAACTTACAACCAATCAGCAACAACTTTGACAATCTAAATGTGTATATATACCAGCACATTTCC
>VUJU01006198.1:0-11096 GCA_009835225.1 Aphis craccivora
GACCTGGTTGTATAGCATAAAACTACTTATTAAATGGTAGCTTATATAGACAACTCGTCGTACAGTATATTACAGAATGTGTGTATTATATTATTATAAGAGATAAAACGACCGATGATGCGATACAACTACAGCTATCCTGTCCTTACCTATATCAGATTCAAGATAAATCTTGCAAGTTGGATAGTTGTAAATACATAATATTATACATATACATAATATAACAAAAAATGTTATAATATCTTCTTTTTTTCTTTCTTCTTGGGTATTGTCGGCCACTAGGACCAATAGGACCAAAACATTTCAAGTATTATTGAAATAGATTATTCAGTAACTAGTAAGTTTATTGATAATTAAAATCAACGATTATTATTTTAATTATCCTCCCGCACCTAAGTAAAAATTCACAAATTAAGCCAATATGATTCACAACTCTATAATGATTTTATGACCTCAGATATAGATACGTATAATACAGTATATATACTATATTATATGACATATGTATGAACAGAATAGGAGTAAATATCATACAAAATAATTTTACTAGAATCTAGGAAATATTTTTAAGCATATACAACAGTGTTTGATAAGTTTTCGAAGAATGTATTCGTTTAAATACTATTACACTATATTATACCTTAAAAATTCGATCAAAAACATATTTTATTTTTGTTATACTATTTTGAAAAACTCAATAAGTAATTAATTTTTCAGACATATAACACTAAAATAATATAATCTACAGACTTAGTATTTCGGTTCTATATAATCTAAATCTACCAAAAGTCGTAGAACATTGCATTTTTTATTAGGTTTAACATTAAATCGATGACCTCGAAAATATTACTGGAGAGACATACATTATATCATACCTGTGTCACATATACAAAATAATTATATCATCGATAAAAAAAACCTCTACAAACGATGTATTATTATATTATAATATTATATAAGATATTTTATCCACATAATTTAATTAGAGATAAGTCATCAAACATGTTCTTCTAAACTATGCGAATACATTTTTACATTGATATATTTTTATTTAAACCAGCTGAAGTTATTGATATTAATTTATTTTATTACGCTAAACATAATTTTATTACAAAGTCATAGAAAAATAATAATTTTCATTTGGTTTATGGCAGTTTCATCGTTTAACTGTTCTTTGTATTTACGTAATCACATTTAAGTGATGGTTATTGTTTTTTTATAGGTAAGTATAATAAAATTATTGACATTTGGTGTATATTGTATTGTGTAAATACATTTTATATCTTGGCGTACAATGTTAAAAGAACAGGATGTATCTATGATGAAAAAACTGAAATTTTTAGATATTTCGATTGGTTTTTACTTTAGGCATTTTTAAGTCATCATCTTTAGACTTAAGGTTACTCAGCCATTAGAAAATAGTATAAAATTACACAAGGATATGACGATCACTGTTATACGCAGGGTGTGTCGAAGAGACACGATATCGCCATAGTACCTGTGTACAATATTTTCGTTTAGTTCACATTATGTGAGTTGACTAATATTTTGCAGGTTTGATCATTTTAAAACCTATATAATCGGTATTTTGATATTTAAGTAGGTATTAAAACTTTTATATGGACTTAAAATATATATCACCTTATAATGAAATAACAGCTAAAGTCGAGGGGGAGGGGTGAACACTTATAGTAATAATAGTTAATAAGAAATCAATAATGAATTCATGACATATATTTACATACTTGGAAAATATAGGATCTTGATAATATCTACCTAAATATGTACCTAGAGCATTAGAGATTACAATCAGTATTTTATGATATAAAAACGGATCTCAAATTTGTTCGTATATACATAAACGGTCAAACTAACTATTTTTAATTTTATTCTTGTTGATATTAACGTTTAATTAAATTAAACATTTGTAGGCGCTAAGCAGGCAGATTCAAAATACTTGTCATCATTATTATAATCAAAAGGTTGTCAGCGCATATTTGTTTTCTCTCCCAGATCCACCCGCAACATGGATAAAACGTATATAATTCGTGTAGAACGGTTATTTATCACTTTTGAGCGATTTTACATTAGAACCACATAAGTAATATAAAATTATAAAAACATATTATATACTTATATTTTTTTTATTAATTAGCAAAATATTTTCGAAAGTTTAAAAAAAAGTAGTGCGCTGACATATCGTCTTTATACGTATACCAACTATAGGTATACAAGGTTAGTCGAATACTAAACGAACGAATGAATCAATATATAATATTATTATATTAGGTATTATACATTTTTTACATGTTATATTATATCTGAACTATACGGATCTCTTCGCTCTTGCAAAAGACACACTTACCGAGTTTGGCCATCTCGGGCGTTTGACCGGCCGCGTCCACGCTGGCCCTGTCCGGCGAGAACTGCAGTTGCCGAAACCGTTCGTGTTGCTGCCGGTGCATGTGATGGATCTGCAGCTGGAGCTGGCGCTGATATTCGGCGGTGCTGGTGTTGGTGGCGCAGAACGCTTGACTTGGCGCGGTCAGCGGCGAGTACGGCAACATGAGCGGCCACAAGTACGGCGACATGGGCACGTTGAGAAACCCGTACGGCATCATGTGGCCGGGGGTGGCCACCGCGGGATACGGCATCTCGGCTGCGGGCGTGTCCGCGGCCGCGGCGGCCGATCGCACCGGACAGAACGCGCTGTTCCGGTGCGACCACCGGACACTGGTAGCGGCCGTCGGCGACATTAGTGGGCCTTGCGGCGACGGCGTGCTGCCGCCCGACGAACGCGCCTGCAATTTCATTGCCGTCCCGCTCGAAACGACGGAATTCCAATTGGATAATACCACGACAGTGATGTCGCGATACTACTGCTGCTTACGTTCGCGCGGCTGTCCCGAATGTTGCAATTAGATATTGTTGTACAATATAATATATGCAATCGGCAACGATCGTCTGAAATAAAACGGAAACGGTGAGATCCTCGTGATAATGATTAGCGTGGTATATACATTTAACGTGTATCCATAGATACGTATAAATGGTATTTACCCAGGTATAAATATTGTGATGTATGACAAAAATTAAATCCACTTAAAATGCACGTAAAAGTACCTATACTTATAATTATATAATAATGACGGATTTTGGATTAAACTATTTTATTATTTTTACAATGATTTAAATTGATTTTGAGATAATTCAAAAAACATAATTACTTACACTGTTCAAATATTATTTATATATACCCACCTACATATAATTCAATATATATACATATACAATAATATAATATACATTATCTATAATTCATATTATGCTGACTACATGAATTATTAGTGCAGTCGTCCAGGGATCAGTGCAATGGGATTGCGTATGCGATGGCACATGATTATATTAGGTATTGAGCAAAGCGTAAAGAATATATCGTGACAAAAACTTAGACCAATTAAACAATCGATATCTCTTTTGTCATTTAAATTTTAATGTTTAAACCAGAAATTGCGGACGGAGACTTATCAAATGCACGATTATCATTACTATTATATTATATGCCTACTATATGCGAATGTCGAACAAAAACTACCTATATATAGAAGTATAACATAATATCATAATTCAAATACCTATAATTTATAAAGTTATATAATATACACCACAGTATACTGAGGCGTATAGCGTGTGTTCCAAGTATGTCCACATGTGTGTGTGTGTGTGTGCACGTTATATCATATATATTTATTATATTATATGGCATAGGCATAACAATATAGCAGCCAGCACTAACTATTCAAATATTAACTAATTGCCTTGTGGCGTGACATCGTCGCGCAATCCTATAAAGTCATTTGCCAATGGGTTTCATCGATTTTTTAATTATTACATCGCGGCGGATCATTTGCGTGAATTATTTACGTAGACTATATAGGAGACATGATATATTATACAATATAGGTAAATATGTTATATGTATATGTATAATGTATAAAATATATATATTATATATATGTAATAAAAGGGTTTTTTTTTAGTTTAAAAAATATTATTTCAAATTATAAGTTATATAATACGAATTGAGTTGAAATATGTCTATAGAGTCTGGGTCTACGACTAGTGATATAAGTCGAATAGGTATAAGTATACCTAATATTATATAAACGGCCAATTTAATTTGATTAAATAAGCTTATAGGGTAAGAATATAGGGAAAAAAATTATGATAAAAAGTACATATAAAGTCTTACTTAAAAAATAATATAGGTAATTTAAATTATATTCATTGATAATTTATAAACTCTATTTGATACATTTTCTTTAAAATGGTCCTATTATAAGTAAATGCTCAAGTAGGTTGTGGTCAGAACTCAGAATTGTGGCGAACCCAACATATCACACGTGACTATTAAAATGCTCAAAAACACGTACCTACCTATATACGGGTATACGTTGCTACTAATTAAAAATAATACCGTGCAGTATATGTCGTAGGCCATTTAAAAAAATGCCTATTTACAAAAAGACTAATTTTTCATAATTTAGCCTACAACATAATACACTACATACACTACTCAAAATCCAATTCTTAATGACAGATCAGCTTACCTCCTATGTATACATACCTACCTACCAATGGGTTTTTTTTAATTTTGAACTAATGAAAAAGTTAACAAAATATAATCATTATACTGGAGTATATATAATAACTTCTACTACTATTATTATATAAATATTATATAGTACAATAACAAAATTATTAGTTTTCTATATGACTCAATCTAACTGTCCACAAATAGTATAATCAGGCTAGAGAGTCATTGTGCGCAAAATTGTAGTTATGGGGTTTTTTATGAATGCAGATAATGAGCGGTACCTATATGGATATATACATATGTATATTACTCAATAATAGTTACTACTCTATATACTCTGCCATAGTGTCATAGGTAGGTATAATCTATATGAGACAAGGGAATAAAAAGTTATAGGTACCTATATACATTTTTTTTTTTAGTCATCATAACTGTTATGGATTCTAAACGACTATAGAAACACAATAAAATATTTTAAGTTCAAAAATCAAAAAAAAAAATATGTTATGTAAGAAAACGGCCTATACCTACCTATATTTGTAAAAAAAAAAATTTTATCACGGGATTTATGGAAATTATTGTATAAATTATAGGTGATTAAACTACGAGTATAAAACTATATATTCAAAAAATATATAAGCATCATCTATATACATTAAAATACTATTGGTCTTACACTCTTATATTAATAGCAATGATCTGCAGAGGCTGCGCGGTGAATTTTATTTAGCATCATGTACATATATAATAAATTATATTATTAACATGTGCCTATACCTATGTCAATCTATAAATTCTGTCATATAACCCATTTATTATAGATGTGCATTATATATTCTTATTTAGGCACTTCCTCTACAAAAATACTTTAAAACGCCTATTCGATGTCCATCATTGCAGGATAACACGTATAATATAAATATTATAGTAACTATAATATATTCTGTAAAGTGGTTCCTATTTATTAACGTCAATTTTATTTTGTATATATGATGGCTGTATATGTGTTTGTAGCAGGTGATATCCAAAAGCGCATATTCAGTTTTTTGATTTTATATTTATATCTTATAGTAATGAAATAAAAGCTCAAAAATAAATCTTATTCCCCAATAGTTGATAAAATATTGTAAATTCATATACTATTATACCTCCCTCCCCCTGTCGATATTTACAAACGCCGGCCCTGGTGACACTAAAAGTTTCAGTTTAAAATTTAACGCCGCTTATTATTAGAGGGCTTGGTTGTATTTATGAAACCAAAATATGTGCTGAAAAATTCAAAATAGGTATGTATTTTACTAATAATATTATTATTTATATTTATTATTTTTAGTATATTTATTAATATTTAATTATATAATATATCCACATGAGTTCCTATTGTTCCTAATGAAACAAATTATATTTTATATAGAACAATTATTTAAAAAAAGGTATTAAAAATTATAAAAAATAAATAAAAAAAAGCTAAAAAAAATTAAAATATTAATTATCTTTATTATATTATTTACGATTACATGCATTTTTAAATTTTCAATCGTTATCTACCGTTTATCGAGGTCATAAATATTGAACATTTATTACTACGAATATTTTGTTGTATTTATGCGGAAACATTATGGAAAATAAAATTGTCTGTATTAAAAAAATTCAGTCGTGTACCTACCTACCTAACCTACCTATATAATTAATAATTATTAATAAATCGAAAATGAACAAATTGTCGAAATATGAAGAAAAAAATAAAACTATTGAGAAATGTGTAAAAATATGTAAAATAAAATATAGGTAGATCATTTAATTAGAAATCCATTGAAAAGAATTTATCACTTGCCTACAAAATTAATTTATCAAGTCACAGTAAAATATTTATTTGCATATAAATCCAAGCTTTATACTTATAAGGTATATTTAATTCACAATAATAACTACATAGAATTTTTAAATTTCAAAAATAGTAGTTACATTTTAAGGTAATTATAATCATTATATTAATAAAAAATTTTAAATCACTTTAATATCACACTGTTATAAGTTTATAATTAACAATATTTATAATTTTTATAAAATACACTTCAGTTTTTTTAAATTTGCATTTGAGATATATTTTATATTTATAGGCTACACCCCTATATAGTATAATAGCTTATTATTTTTTTGAGTGTTTTCGGCAATCAACGAAAAAACGAAATATTTTTATAACAATTAAAATTAAATTAATTTTAACATCAATTTTTATTATTATTAAAATAAATAACAATTTAATTCAAGGCTTTAAGAAAACAATTAAAATACACCTGTATAAAAGTCGATAAAATTATATTTTTAACATCATGTAGTTTGTCTGCAGACAAATTAACAATATAAATTTTATTTTTTATTTCTGTTTTCTCTATTTGCGTCCACCATATAATATAATAGCTCAAGCAAATTAACAAATAACTGCGTACACCAAATTTAAACAAGAAAGTATTTATTTGAAACATTTTTCTTATTATTATCAAATAAACCTCGAAATATAGTATATACTACTATTATACTACCTATGCTCAAACAATTTCAAATAATATAATTAATTTTTTTATAATCATCATGGTTATACCATATCAAAAATGACAATAATTTCAGAACTGTGGCCCAGGAGTACGAATTAAGATATATATTAATGTTACTTTATATATTATGTACCTATCTATAATAATACCCACATTGAATATTAAGAATACATCCTTAGGTAAATGTTATTATTCGACAAATCATCATCGCGTAATCAGAGCATAATTAATTTTTTTATGTTCAATTTTAATAAATTGTGGATGATACCCAATTAAAATATTGTAAATAAATTTAATTATGTATAACACCATGGTGAGATATGTCGTGTTATTATTTATCTACTTATATATTATATACTAATAATATTATAGGTACCTATACATATTTACAATATCTAAATATACCTACATATAACTCGTGTAAGGAACGAATAACGATCATCAAAATATTACAAAATAATTACTAGTACACCTAGCTGTTAATAAGTATATTTCGATTATTTACTATATAATATATAAGAAATCTATAACAATAATTATATATTTGTGTATTACATATATGTAAGTAGGTATTAAGTATTCGATAATACATTGAAATATTCAATAGTATAGGTATCTACGTGATATTAATAATGGACGATACATGCAATAAATGTGGATAAATGTGGTCGATTGTCAGAAACAGGTAGGCGTCGGCACATCAAGTTATAAAAATAATGTGCAAATGCCTAAACTTCGTTTTAGTTCCCATTGAAAAATAACAATTCAGTTCCGTAAAGTTCCCGCAATAACCCAAACAATCTATTATAGGACCTATACACCTATATAACAGTTTCGCAAAATTTAATAGAATATTATTATATGATAACAATTTAGACGAACGGGGACGTACGAATAAAATATTATACAATGGTACAACTTGAATCACGTTATGTCAAAGCCTTTCAATAACTCTCCGTTATAGCGTGTGCGTATATCATCCTCAGACTTGCTAAGTAATAATATACGATTTCCGGACGAAATGTCAACAACGACTACAATGTATAGGTATTAATAAAAATATTATTTATCAACTCACCTGTGATCGCTGCAGACAAAAAAAAAAAATAAGCGTGACTTGGTCCTATGCGAGATGTCTTGAGATTACAGCTATACGTCGATCAGCGGTTGTGGTAGCGACTAACGGACGGACGGACGGCGGCGACGACGACGACGAGAGACAATACACTACCGCAGTTCACTGACGACTGACTGACGTTAGCGCGTGGCGTACCCGATACCACCGAGACGTCCGACGGGACGGGCTCCGCCCACCGGACCGGTGATTGGTGGACGGTCGTTGCGCGCGCAATACCCACCGCGAACAATCGGACGGGGATTTTACGGTGATGATCGAAACGGGAAAAACACTGTCCGACGGTACCGCGACGATATTTTTTTGATTATCGCCGTTCACAATACAAATTTAAAATTATGTTATGTACCTACATGCAGGTATAGGTACTATTCGATACGATAAATTGTAATAAAAATAATAATATTGTATTAATACTCGTATGATATTATTGATATTATACAACAGCGGTTCTTAACCTGTGGTCCGCAGCAACTATATAAACGTCGTGACAAGATACATAGTTACCTATAAATGTTTAGTTGTAATATGTTTTGTTATTTCTACTTGTGTAATTATAATATAAAATAATTGTTATAATTTTGGATATTATGTTAACATGAGATGTAAAAAAAGGTATTAAAAAAAATTATTAATGAGCTCCGCGGTATCTAAAAATTTTTCATCGGGAGTCCGTGATCTACAAAAGGTTAAGAACTACTGTTAGGTATATACAGTATAACTACGATCGTGGTTTTAAATTCGGGAGAGGGAAATATATTTTTACCAATAGGTAAGTTTATATACTACACTTATGATACTTATTTATTGTTTCACTTGGATTTTCCAATCCAATATACAATATATAGGTAATCTAGGTATACCAATATTATACTTCAATATCGAATATGTACATCCTGAACACTGCAACATAATAATAATATGTCATATAGAAATTGTCGTTATTATTCCCTGTGATCCTGTTCAAGGAACCTGCAGTATGAATAATATAGGTAATATAATATATATACAGGGTGCGGCAGTTAAATCCGACGATTTAAAAAAATAAAAAATAAAAATAGAAAAAAGATTTTTTATTAATTTTTCGCTAAACAAATAAAACTACACAATAATAAGTGGAATTTTATATGTTATATACTTAAAAACTTCATTTTTTAAAGATTGTGTCACGCAAATGCCTTCCTTAGCCACACATATATTACACATATATCATTATTTTTGTAATACACTTTTACCACAAACGCACGCTGTTCTCTCGACCAATGCTCCGTGATTACTAAATTCCAGGTATTTAAAAGCGATAAGAACATTCCCTAAATCTCTACCACTTTAGCCCTGCCAACCAGTTCTTTTTAAATCGTCGGGTTTGACTGCCGCACCCTATAGTACACAACTCGTAGCAACTTAGTAAAAAACTGGTACCTAAGCGTAATCAGGTGATAAAATAATTCCAAATTAAAAATCTGTAGGTACCTACATAGTTTATTTTACATTTTACAGATGTTTTTGCAAACGTCTAAATAGTAAATAATAAATATAAAATATTATGTGCTGTGTATTTTCAAAAATATAATAGAACACTGAACAGTATGGCCGTATGGGTGCAGTATATAGAATGAAATACACACATGCGGTTTAGAAATATATTTTTGATTTAAAATATAATTTTCAAAATATTTCAACTATTTATAAATTACTGCATGCAATTTTTTTTCTATAAATGTCAATAAAGTTTTTTTTATAAATATTATTGAAAAAAAACTATTTCTAGGTAGAAATATTTGACAATTTAATACAATGCGTGCAGCTGTATTAGTTTTTAAAACTATATATGGCTGTCATATATTATGTATTTATATTGTAAAAAAAAAAATTGTACTAAAAATCGGTCAGTTACAGCTATAGCAGTAATTTCTTTTTTTTTCAATTCTGATTAAATGAGTTACTACTGCTATAGCAGTAATTTAAAAAGCCAAAAAAATCGGTCATTACTGCTCATGAAGTACTATTTTCTATAGTATTAGATGGAAACTGAAATGTGACTGACCTGTTATGTTCAGTCATATGTTTGGGCACAAATAAATAAACAACTCTATTTTTATATTGTTAAAATATAATTACTTAGTACTACTGCTATAGCATTAATATAAAAGTGATGCTCTGAGGAAGGTACTTGAATAATATTAAAAAGCCAAGTGACCACGAACGTGTTAAAAATTTCCACTAGAATAACGAATGCATGCATGTTATATAATATTATTATATTGATTTTAATATTAAATTTTTAAATTTGTTGTAACTCTTTTTAGATTATAGGCATAATAAGACATTGTTTTATGTCAATAAAATTTTTCGTAGTGGTCAAAATTCTTAAAAATTTAATACAAGATTTCTGTTTAAAAATAATAAAAATAGGTAGGTAATAATATATACATAAACAATTTTTTTATACATAGCAGGTATAGGTAAGTACCTACATTTGAAGTTAGAATTTATAGGTACCTATATAATATTGACGAATTTTGTCAAAATCACAAAATGTTTTATAAACTATTTTATAGTTAGGTATACCTATATACATTCATATAAAGACTTTTATTTTTGTATCTAAGTTTTGAAAATTAAATACAAGATTCTTCATATTATAATAAGTAATAATATAGGTAGGTACCTATATATAGTTCAAAGACGTACTTACAGGAATTTGCGCCCCAGCTGGTTATCTGAGTGCCATTAATTTTTTTTTATCAGTTTATCACCCAAATGACCTAAGTACCGTATTTATACCAAAAAATGCACTCCAAAATTT
>VUJU01006199.1:0-11094 GCA_009835225.1 Aphis craccivora
TGACATAAATATTTGGTGAAAATTTCAAGAATTTACAGTGATTAGTTTTTGAATTAAAACCATATAAAAAAATCGATTTGGTCGAAAACTTGTTTTGCGTAAAAATTTCCGTTTTTCCGTCATTTTTTTTTGGTTTTTCCCGGCGCTTTTGAAAACTATTGGAAATTTTTTACTTGTGACCCCCCAAAGTACAAACTACATTCACTTTCCTATCCGAAACAGGGTCCACTTTTTAAAATCGGAGCACTTTTACTGCTCCAAAACGTGGTGACAGACACAAAAATAAAAAANNNAAAAAAAAAAAAAACACACATCATTGTAAAATCAATACATTCTTCACTCCGTTCAGAATCTAAAAATATACATAGAAAAATATACAATATAGTTAGGTTATACTAACCGATGTTGATGTATATATTTACTATTTACAACAAATACGATTTTTCAAGGATTTAAAAAAACGCATTCTGTAGGTAACTATATATACGGTGTATTGTCAGGTTTGAATGAAGTCTACAATGTTTCTTTAATAAAACTATTATTTTATGGCAATAAAGTATAATTTTATTATGTATAAAAAAAAGTCCCTTATACTGGCTTTATACGTATCAGCTTTATAGGAAAATATTTATTTTGTTTATACTCTTAGTTTTAATATTTTACACTGATTATCTATAAAAACATTTGTTTTATCTGTATTAATGATACAATACTACCTATCTCATATTAAAATACATTTAGAAAAACGTATTAACATTTATTTTTACCATATCAATATAAAGCTTACAGAGTATTTAAAATAAAAATAACATGAAGATATAACACTATATAGGTAAGTTTAAAAAATTATAGTTGAAACATTTGATTATTTGAAACTGTTTTATAAGCAAAATTATACCTACTAATGAGCCATATGAAATATAATTAGTATTTACTATATTTTAGCATTTAGTATGAGTAAGTTTGTAACAAATACAATAATACAAATTAAAAATAAAATATATTATAAAACAAAAACTACCTTAGTTTCTCTTAACCAAAATAAAAAAGCAATAAAGTATAGTAAATTTAAGTTAAATGAATCACTTTATAATCACATTTGGGAAAAGTACCTACAAGTAAATAGTGATAGCATTATTACTATAATATTTTTAAAATTATTATATTTTCAACCACCGCGACCGGCCGTATTTATTTTAAAGCAGTGGTTAAAGTGGGAAAAATGTTGATGGGGGACTAACTTCACCAAAAATTAAGGAGCGTTCCCGCGAATTCTTCATCCAAAGTCTATATTTAACCAAGCTTTTTTAAGAAACCTACTAGGTATGATTGTATGAACCTATAATTTGATTTTTTCATATACCATTGTTCATAAAAAATGTGTGTTAATAGTATGTAAAATCAAATTTTCTTCTAAGAAAAATGATTTTAAATATATAATGCCTGCTGGGTTAAAAATAAATTACAAATCATTGCCCGAAATTTAAAAAAAAAAATACATTTACATTTTAGTTTTAAACATTTCATTAAAAAAATAATTTATTATAAATAATATCACTATTCATATTCTTTCAGTTTAATATTTTATTTAAATCATAATTATTATATCACATGAAAACACACTACCACACAATAATTTATTATTTAAAAATCGTTTATCGCACTAAACTTATCCATCTTCAGAACGTGGAGATTATTCAAACGAAATAAAATACGTTTATATTCGATGTTAAATCAATGTGTGTATCTGCGTAAGCCATATATTTAATAAATTATTAAAATTAACATGCAACATAAATTCACAATAAATTTTTTTAAGCGTCCCCCCAGACTTTGGAGACTTACATTAGAGGGGACGCATAAACTTATACTGTAAATAAGAAGGGGCCACTCCATCCCCCTCCGTCCTCCTTACTTTAACCACTGTTTTAAAGTTATTATAATTCCAGCTTATAGCATAGTCAGCTGATTTTATTAGTTGATACCACAACCACATGCATGAATACATTGATACATCTCATATATCGATTTAATTACCAACGTAGGTACTATATATTGACTATTCACATTCAAGTTTTGTTACAGTCAATGAAAATTAAGTACTGTAATAATTTATATTTTATAAATTATATTATATTATAACATTAAGTGAAAGTATATTCTATTTTTCTCTTATAAATGTATTGTTAATTATTAATCATTTGTAAAAACATGTAAAAAAATTCATCGCACACGGTGAATATGAAAGATATTTCGTTTCCATTTATAGTATCCAATGTTGGTAAAGTAAAAAAAAATAACTCATGTTAAATTTTAAGTAAAAAAGTGTGTTATAGAATTTTACGTACCTAATTTATAAATTAAAATTCGTCTGCCGGTTTGTTCTCTGTAAGGCAGAACACTTAGTACTTCTAAGTCTGCTATGAAAGATAAATCCAATGGATTTATTGAGTAGTAATCTGGATGATTTTCTCTAAATCTGTAATAATTCACGAACTGTAACAAAAAAGAAAAAAAACTATTATAATAATTGTTGTGTAACCGATTAAAATTAAGTGTAAATTAACAGCCATATTTAAAAAATAGTCTAACTCTAGTGGAATAAATATTATAAATCGACTATCTATAATAAATTATTATTTAGATTTAAAACTAAATTATAATAATCACAAATATAACAAAGTTATTTATTCAATTCGGATTATGTATTCACGTAATAGTAAAGTACCTACAATTATTTTGTAAGAAACTCATGTTTAAATATATAAATAATTTTAATAAAATAACTAAAAATCAGACTTTTATACTCGAGAAAGTTCAAAAATCTAATATATTGATTCATAAAATATATTGAAATCAATACTTTGTTTGAAGTCGGTACGGCAGTGTGAAAATAAAATTAACACATATTTATTATTGCAGAGTAAATATAAATCCTAAATCCTAATGCAAAATCACCTAAATAATATTATGGCCATAATATGACCTTATCAACACGTCAATCGTCATTATTAAACCAAATTATAACAAAACTTTCAAATTATGGACAAAATGCATGACATTATTGTAGGTACCATGAAATTTTAATTAATCTGAAGTATGTTGGTTGTGGTTTATATTAAATGATATTTTTTACAACAATTAAAAATAAAATCTTAGCTACAATATATATGAAATACAAATGTATACAATATAAAAAATATTTTGTATTAATTAAAAAACATAATTACCTACGTCTATTTTACCAAAACAATCAGTATAATATTATTATACAAGGAGAGTGAACACAAAACATTTTTTTTTTTCAAAAATAATTATGTATACATTTCATTCATTATTTTAGTTTACTATATTTTGATTAAAATATATTATATTAATAATTTATACTAATTATAACATCGAAAAATCCACTATTAACAAAATTTACTTTTCGCTGCTTCTGACTCTGTTATTATTTTACACACATTTCGAAATTTTATTAATACAGTAACACGTGTAAAACATTATCAATGTGTATCGTTGTTATATTTTCATAATTTTATTGATATTATATAAGAAATGTAAATTAGTATTTACCAAGATTTTAAAAGAAAGACATAAAATATGCTTATGTAACAATATGTTCAATGAAAACATAATATGAAAATGAGTAAATATTTTAATAATAATAAACAATAACCTATATGACGTATGTATTATATAATTATAAGTACATATATCTGTTTAAATACTAATACTAATTATTATTTATCATTAACACAACTTAAATCTAAATAGCAGTGTTTAAACTTAAAATAGCCTGAATAATGTTTTCAGGCAACTAATTCTTCCTAAATAGTAAAAATATATGTTGTGTTTATTAAAAGTTAATATTAATAGTTATTGTTACGCTATTTCGTAAAAATTTAAAACTCAAACGCACTTAAAATTTTTCCTATAATGATTATGATTCGAGTTTTCTCTATAGATACTTGAAGGAAAACTTAGTATTTTTAATCCTTAGTTATTAACACAAACAATTTTATGATTTTTCAACTTCAAAATTACTTGCAATTTTTCGCGTTTTCGACAGATTTCGTAAAAATTTGAACTATAAACGCTTATAAAAAAAAAATTTGTGACTAACGATTTTTAATTTTTTTTAGCTTCAATAAGAACAACTCATAAGGAACCTTGTATTAAATTTTCAAAATTTTTTGGTCATAAAAATTTTTTTATCGACACTTAAAAAAAAATGCTCATAAAAATCTAAAATTTCAGTGGTCTATAAATAACTTAAAAAAAAGTCAACAATTTTTGAAAATTTAACTGTATATATATAACACTAACATAAATCTTTGGTGAAAATTTCATGTATTTATAGTGATTATTTTTTGAATTACAACCATATAAAACAATCGATTTTATCAAAAACTGGTTTTGCGTAAAAATTTCCGTTTCTCTGTTACTTTTTTGGGGTTTTTTCTGACGCTTTTGAAAACTATTGGAAATTTTTACTTTTGACCCCCCAAAGTACCAACTAGATACAGTGTGTCAGGTTCTATTTCTAGGAATATTATTTAATTAATACTATTTTATATAATATAGTAGGCAAAATTAGTCATTTATTTTTCTATTAGTACGCCCGTACATTGAACTTTGCCAAAATCATCACATATCCCTCATATAAGTAATTCATTATTATAACTTATAAGATTTCTATATAAAGTGTGTTTTGACATTTATTTATAAATTAAAATCACGTGTTGGTGGCAGCGGTTATTTTTGTGTGTATTTCGACACACTTTAAGTTTGTCACAATTTTTTATTACCTATAATGAAAACAAATAATTAATTTTGCTTAATATAATAAATATTATAAAATAAAAAATTGTATAATGTTAGATGAATCAGATACAGTGTTATCGTTATGATCTTATATATGACTTTAATAGCTCAACAGCTCGTTAAACAATTTATGATTAATTTACATAAAATATATAAAAATAAATATTTCATAGTTAAATTTAATATTATTAATATAGCTACAAACAAAATAAAGTATGGTACACTTTATTTATTTGAATATTGTCTGTTTAAAACACTTAATTCAAAATTATAATTTTTAGCTTTTTTATTCGTCAGCTTTATTTTAGTGCAACGTATACATCTACCTACTAAACAGTGTACTACATTCGATTTTGAAACAACTTTTACTTTTACCTACTCATAATGCACATTGACAAATTTTAACATTATATGTTCCGGTAATGCATATGCATGTGCATACTAATCTACAAAAAAAAAAACGAATCCTGCAAATGATTTTAATATTTTACACTTCATTATAATTTTCAAAAATTATTTTTTTAAAGTATAATAAGTAATTTTAGTTGGCATAAAATGATAATGTAAATATATTTCTATTTTAATATCTATATACATTTGCATTATAAAATTACACTTTTTGCATTTCATCATAATCAACCTCGAGTTTTTATATGAAATTCAAGGTTATTTAAATTTTTAAACATACCACACTTAATTATTAATGTTATAAAATAGTAGCTGAAATATTGTAATACTGTCAATCATAGTATCATAATACTAAGAATGTAATAATAATATACATTAATGAATTTAAACACAAATATGTTACGAAAAAAAAAATAATAAAAATATGTTTACATAGCTATACTTTATATTGTAAACATTTTTTTTTATGTTAGTATGGCACTATTATGGCAGATATAAAAGTAGGCAACTAAATACCTAAATATTTTTGAGCTATAAAATGCAAATAGCATATTTTAGATAAAAAAATCTTTCAATCGCTACATAAAAGTAAGCATACCTACATATTAGAATTACATTAACTATTAAAACTGATATTTTTAAAGATAATTTACCTATTGATAAAACTATGCATTTTTATTATTGCATTAGTTTTACAGTAACATCGATTATATCAAATGAAACAGTAATTTTTGTAATAAAAATATAATTTGATATATACATTTATAAATTATTCATGGTGAATAAACAATATAAACTTTAAAAATTATTTTATAATTATTTTTTAAATTCTATAAATCCATAATTATTTATTTATTTTATTAATAAGCGTAATAAACTTATTATTATAATACTTACATTAATAAGGTATAGGTATAAGGCATAACTTTATACTAGCATAGTGCTATTTCTATCAAAAGTACCTAATAATAAAGACAAACATGTACATAAATTTCAAAAATAGTAAGAAATATTTTAATTTAATTTGGTGATAAATTAAAAATTATGAACTACGAGTAGAAGGATATACGACATACGTATTCGCACATCAGTTTATTTAGCAAACACATATAAGACAATTATTATATTGTAGACATTTCAATAATTAATTTATAATGTTAGTAATTATTTTGAAATCAATTCATTAGAATCATTTTTTTTTTTTTAATGTAGAGACCAAAATAACTATCTTAATTATATCGAGGTACTAACTGATAATTGAGAAAGGTGCTACTACAAAATAAATAGGTACCTAACGCTACTTCTAAACAAAAATAGTGTTGAAAGAAAATTAAAGCGTATACCTACTGGTAAGTTTATAGAACATCAATTTTTTTAAGCGTACTTAATCAAATTAATAAAAGTAATCCTATACTAAAAATAATTTTTCTCAGTCGCAATATGCTAAGTTAGAAATTTTAAATTATTGAAAAAATGTATTTGTCTGATTTACCCGTAGCAGCATGTAAAGCCACGTAATGGAATACAAATAAATAAGTAGATAGTAAATGCCTACAATATATTATGTATATCTTTGATATGATGCCTATGGCGTATGATATATTTTACTCTTGCTACATCCTATACAGAAATAAAACGTACCGTTCCCATTAATAGACGATGGTATGCATCGTAAAAAAACGTAAATCTACGCGGACCGCTGAGACATACAACCTCTGCAATTGCGTTTTCCTTTCACCGCTGGAAAGAAGAAAAAACACACACGTCATATAGGTATATTACATTATACACATAATAATATATATTATTATATGCATATACACCACGTTCTGCCATAACGCGTGCGCCGACAGCATTCATATTACGACATTCATCGACGCCGTCGTGTATAACAGGTGTCGTTCTCCACAGTACGTACATATTATATTGTATTATGTGCATTATACACACACAATCAATGCTCGCGCGCACGCTTTAAAGATTGTCCGCCAAGGATGTCGAGACAATTTTTTTCACATTCACATGAAATAAATTGAGACGATAAATCCATACATTTTTTATGAATTAATTGAGTTCGTGTATACACTACTTGTATAGGACATTTAGGTAATTATGTATAATATTCTATTATAATATTATAATCGGCTCTAATCAGAGTCTTATACACTGCTCCGGCTGCACGAATTGTGAAACTTTAATTTTCGCCGATATACTATATATTTAAAATGCCCTTAATGGCCCAACAGCTGCAGTTGCAGTGATTGTGCGCCAAATTATAGTCTATAATGAAATTAATAATATTGAATTGGCAAGAAAACCATTTATATACATTATATTATATGTGCTTACGCCAACACCAAGTGCTGTAAAAACATCGTTACCTATAAATTACACGCTGTATTGTGCGGTAAGTCTATACACACAAGTCTAATGATATTTTTATCTAATCGAGGTCCCATCTGAATTAAAAACTAATCATCAACATGAAACAAATCTACTACAAAAGTATATAATAATATCATCTATAGATCGTTGTTCAATATTAATTATTAGTTATTAGTTATTACCTATATTTATTATAGGTACGTAAAAAAATAAAAAATAAATATACCTGTACAGTAGATACCGAATGAAATATGATGCATAATGGGACAAGAACTATCTATGCTTTACCACATGTGTTGAATTTATTTATAATAATACATCAATAAGTAAATTGAACATTATTTTTTTACATACGTCTAAAATATTGGTAATCTACCTTAAAAGTTAAAATATTTGGGATTACTAGTTTACTGCGCTAAAAATGTTTTGAGAAATTCTTAAATTAAAACAGTGATTATCACAATTAGTATTTTTAATAAATTAAAACAATACCATTTTGATCTTATAGTATAACATCACCTAAAGATATACTTATTGGAATATTTAT
This sequence comes from Aphis craccivora, assembly GCA_009835225.1. NCBI lineage: Eukaryota > Metazoa > Arthropoda > Insecta > Hemiptera > Aphididae > Aphis > Aphis craccivora. The sequence continues at coordinate 8,168 of VUJU01006199.1, forward strand.
ATTTCATTTTCTTATCTTATTATTTAAAAAATATAATTTACATAAATAATTAAATTTTTTCTTTAAATTTATAAAAAAAAAACAGATTTTGACTAAATTTTAAACTTTTAATTTGCTTTTACAAGACGGCATGATAACTGTTAGTTGTTACGCTTAGTTAAATGAACAATATAGATTCTAAATCATTTTACTCTAATAATACTTAGGTTAACTATATTTTAGTTATATTTGAGATAAACTAATTAGACATAAAAAAAAATTAAATTAGTAATCAGTATATATTGACATATACTATTTCTATACGCAGGTAAAATATTTTTAATAATAATTATTTTATTTAAAATGTAAAGTTATTTTAATATAGTCGCGTTAAATAAATATAATAATAATAATATAGTACTTAAAATACTGTAGTCTGCAGTCATCACGAGTTACGTAGATTACAGTATATTTGAGTATAAAATTGACAATTGTACCATATAGGTAGATATTAAAACATTTTTAAATTCACTGAACACAATAATTTATTATGGTTGTATAGCTGGTTACAGGCATTGAGCCTAAGATAAAGATATGATAACCCTGGACGCTAGTCCAGTTGCGAATCTATAATATAATTTAAAAAAAAAACCGGAAATCGGGAAATATGACATATTGTAAATCGGAAGCGGTGACGTCGAGGTAAACATGTATGACTATATTTTGTGTGACATCGTGGCGATCATTGCATTCACTGCAACAACCAAAATCCTTACAAACGAGATAAACATAAACTATAACCCCGGACGTTATGTACAATTTTATATTTCCGAGTTTCCTTGTTGCCGACTATACTCTACATAATAAAATAAGTACATATATGCAATATTTTTATTCAGTCGTCTTTTTAATCGTTACCTCAGTGTAGGTACTGAATTCATAATGACTAATTATTACATTATTATATAATATTATTACAATATTTAGTCCATTCAGATTAAATCTATCGTTAATAATATTATATTTTTCTTATTTGATTGTTCTTTAAATAATCAATCTGCATAAAATTTATTAACTATAGTGTACAAAAGTCACCTCTTTAATTCATACGCATTTTAAATATGATAATGTATAATATATATTATAAAAGTCACATATAAATAAAGTTTACCTATATTAGTTTGTTCTACAAACAATTATAGGTTCTATAATTTTGTTTCACAACAGAAAATATTTTATTACGTAGTTGTAATTTAAAATTGAAAAATAGATACATCATTTAAATTATTGATTGCCATATTTTTGATATCTACTCCGTAATCGTATCTAAAATATGACGTAAAACGTAATCGAAACAATAAGCGTGTCTAATAATTAACGTTTTAAAAATACAAATCATTGCTTAGTATTTTTTTCTACTGAACCTACTTTCGTTTTGTTTGCTTGATAAACAAATAAAAAATAAACGAAAATCGTATTAATTAGTTTGGGTTGACTGCACACCATTTATTGGACATGGTCGTTTTCCTTGAAATGGAGCTTTGATAAATAAATATAAGTATTATGACATAAGTATTAAGTATAGAATTTAATTCTCCAATTCTATTTTAAAACTTGGATAAAAATCTACTTAAAAGGGTTCCTGAGTCATCATTATTGATAGTATATATTATGTTTATTATATCTAAGCTCTGAGTTTGTTCATGACCCATAAATCATAATATAGGTACAATATAGATATACGAAAGCAAACTAAAACAGTCGATAATTGTTTAATGCTTTTTACATAACAATATTTTTTTGTCATACAATTAGTTATAAAAACATTTATGTCACACAGATTTCATCATTATTAAAAAACATTTTTTCAAATGTAAATAATCTAATATATATTATAGAAAAATAATTAGAACGAATTCGACTCGTGGTGAAATTAAAAAATCAATCAATTGATCTTATCTATTGCACAATCCCTTTGATACCTAAAGCTTCAGCAATGTTTAAAAAATATAGTATAGATGTTGAAAATGCATAATAAGAACATGTATTTATATCCTATTTATAATTTTTTTTTAGCTAAGAAATTAACATCCGAATATTTTTAAAACAAATACAGAAAAAAACTTTAATATTGTATCTATCACAAATATCAATTTCGTATACTTCGTATGACATATAGGCGAAACATATATATTATACGAGTATACACTCTTATATACTGTGTATTGTATATTAAAGTCGTGACCATTTTCGGCAATGAATGATGTGTAGAAAAGTATTCATAATAAAACGAAAACGAAAACGAATACACGGCGTTCATCACACCGGTCACCGACGTGGCAACATCACAACTTATTTTGGTGGTGGTTGAAATTAAGTGTACAAAAAACAAAACACAAATAATTTTCTATAAGCATACATCAATTGAACAGAGAATGCAATAGGTTAAGTTACAATGTATAACTAATACTTTCCACTTATTCCCAGGCAAAGAAACGTGATAAATCAACAACGTACCTTACTACCTACAAGCTATAAAATACTCATTTATAATTTTTTGTATTATTATGAGTGCCTATCTAATGTTCCTTTAACTTAAAAAAACTGAAAACAAATATTGATGACATTTAATTAAATATTTTAACGACATTATTTTTGGTACCACGCAGATACAAGTTAACCATAATTTTTTCATATGTCCTTCAAACACTATATATCTTTAATAAAACACATCATAGTTCATTATTCTACATATATATCATAGGCCATAGGTTCTTACCTAAAGCTATAATATAGAACTAATGTATTATTATTGTTTTTCTTTCTCTTGTTTAAAGTCTACCTCGATTGTTATAACTCTTGTGAAATTATATACAAACAATATACACGAGATAAGCAGAATTGATAAAACGACCTCAGATGCTCTAAACTTCCAATCGCTATTGATC
>VUJU01006200.1:0-11088 GCA_009835225.1 Aphis craccivora
CAAAATAAAGTAGTGTATACAAGGCATCCAATTACTATCATTTAATAATTTATTACCCATATGACCTATTTATTTTACCAATCACCAATTTACTACCACCCCCCCCCTATATCGTGCCTTTAATTTTACTTATTTTATTTTACTACATATATGAATTCGACATCTATAAAATACTACTACTATTTTTATAATCAAGAACTGGTGAATGTTTACTACAACGAGCTATTACGTGTGTAAGACAGAGATAACATATGCGGGTACGAGGTCTCAGTTCCTCACTAACAATAACACTGCCGGCGACTCGGCGAGGACAGGCCGCCTACGTTTAGCAACGATTAATAATAATATTATTTTATTCCAAAATAATTGACAAAATTCCTTATCGCCCTCTATCGGCAAAAGTTTCTTGTGCAGCGTATTTTGTATTGCAGTGAGCTATCTATAGTCTATACTATTTATAATCAATGATAATATATATCCGTGCACCTTTCTCTCTTCCACATTAAAGACCGCGACCACTTGCGTTGTATGCTTTAACATGGCTTATCCATTCCTCTATTATCTATGGCCTATGCCATTGACACCGACAGAACAGGACGATCGTCGTTGTATGCTTGCACGGATTCCACTATTCCAGTCGGATTTTTTGTTCCCATTAAATTTTTTTGTGTGGTGTGCTCACTGTGATTATTACTTATACCGTCACGCATCTGTATATTAATATCCAACCGATTTTGGCTGGTCAGCCGCATGGTAGTGATTCGGCATTGGTGCATTGTACGTAAGTAAAAAATTATAATAATGTTATGATGTCGACGAAACAATATTAGTCGTGTCTACTGACTAAAACAGATGACTTATAGCATTCGCATAATTGTTTTTCCCAATCACGAATAATATAATAGCGTAAAGAACAAATATATTCTATGTTAGTAGGTAAGTAACTAATCCTGTAATTTTATTTTGCAAATGTGTGATGCTCAGATATGCGGTCTACAACTACAATCATACCTATATTATTTAGACCGTATACTCGAATAGCGATAAAAGATACAATTTGTCCAAATTTATACCATTTAATTTTGTATTTACTATTTTCCACCTAGGTATATTTATTATTAGGCGTTTAAAAAGACGTCGCCCACGCATGTGTTGTCACCATCTTAGTATCTTACGCACGTAGGTAGGTTTTAGTTAATTATCACACAGTAAATTATCGTTTGCCGGTTTCAATAGTGCGCCCCTAGTTTTGATATTAGAGTGAATCGACTTATTATCAAACTTTTAGGTAATAACATTGTCTGTGTTGGTTTTTTCAACTATTTAATATTGTTCATACTCATAATTCACTTAAACGTTAAAATATTGTTAAAAACCAATGAGAGAACACAGAATAATATTTTATGTCGTATGTTTGTAAGACCGAGACAATGCATGTGGTGCTCTCTTAAAGATAAAATTATTGATATAGAATGGTGTAATAATATAGTTCATATTTTAATCAGTTTGATAATATCTAGGTAACCTAATAGCTGTTGATTGTTTGTGTTGTCATTAGTTTATAAAATGCAATTAAAATAGTTTTATTTGACTGTTGCCACTAGTGAAGAAAATGCTAGTGCGTTTCTAATTTTGTAAAAATTTAGACTTCACACATATTAAATACTTTTGGAACACCAGGTATTTTTTTTATAATTATTGTAAGTAAAACTTAGTAAAACCTTGTACTGAATTTTTAGAATTTAAGTATGCTTTAAAATATGATAGATCAACTTTTGACATGCCTACCTATTATATAAAATACCTTTTAAATTAGAAATACTTTCTGTGAAATGAGAACATTACTTTTTAAAAAATTATTTCTATTATTATATGCATTGTAACTCCTAACATTTTAAAATAGGATATTATATGTTCCACCCCAATTTGCTATAACATAACTCATCAATAATTGAAAAAGAGAAATATAAACTATTCATAACAATTGTTGACTTAAAATATATCTTAAAATCTTAAATGTATAAATAACTTATAAATTATTCTTGTTATATTATGTTAACAGTGATTACATTATTTAAGTTTTTCATCAAAAATAACGCCTAAATATTATATTAATATTTTTAATACCTAGACATTGGCAGGTATCAGAATATAAACAGTTAATTCTTGTAACTATGAATAATTAATATTTCAATACAATTTTCAGTAGCATTTGACAGGCAAAAATTAACATACTTAGACTTGTCTAAATTAAGTTCTAACATGTTAATATCTAACCAATTTTTAACTATATTCAGATTAAATGCAAAAGATTTTTATAAGTCATAAATATTATTTTATTTATTATTATCAACCTAACCAATATAACTGTACTGCCAGCATAAAATATAATTGTACCTTCTATTTTCAAATTAAAAAGACCATCAAAGTTAATAATAAAAATAATTGAACACTGTTTTTTTTTTTTACTGTTGAGGAAACTAATGTATTATTATTAAAGAATTACTGGGAAAACACTGAAAACATTATTAACTTTTACTACTTGTTTTCTATTACCTACTTAAATGCAATGTAAATAATTCTCAAGAGTACTCAAGCTTATCAGTTAAAATATTGTGATCGGCTCAATTAAAAGCTTTTTTTTAAATCTAAGAATATTCCCAAAAAATTGTATTATTATTTTTGTTTGAACAAATTTAGAAAACGAGATAAATTACATTAGTAGTAAATATTCAAGTTCTGAAATCAAATTAATTAAATAAAAGAAAAGAAATGATATTTATATTTAAAAACATTTGATATCACCTCAAACCTTTACAGAAATATTCATCAATCAAATCATAACCTTTATATTGAAGGCTGTCTTTAGAATTTAAATTTATTAATAATATATTTTATTATTAAATTGTATTGTGTAATTGTTTTTATTAGGTACTGTTAGCTATAATTGTATACACAAAAACTAATAAAAAAAGAAGATATTTATTTTGAATTTTTTTAAAAACTAGACATAAACAGCATTAAAGAGATTAGTCTGTAATTATTACATAGCTGTTAATTATCATTTTATTATAATGAATATTAAAAATAATAGCTAGAATAACTGAAATATTATAAACAGCAGTCCTTCTTAAAACCTAATTTGACAGCCTATATACTCTATAATCATAAAAAGTTGTTACTTCTTTCAGTTTAAAAATATATTGTAAATTTAACTCATCCAATTTTATTACCTCGATTATTACTTAATAATACTAATTGTAGGGCATGGATGTTATTGCATTTACAAATTTTTTCAACTTTTTCAATTTATTGCTAAAGACATTTTAAATGCGTAAGTATCATGTAAGTACAAATAAAATTTTAAAAGGTTAAGTACAATTTTTCGATTTTTATTGAATTTATGTATTTATACAAATATTTTAATTATAGTCGACCCTCAATCGTCGTATTATATTTATAACATATAAATAAGATAATACAGTAGATAATTGTGACTAGCTTGTGCGAATTAAATAAAATAACCAAAAATCGTAAATTATAAATTAAAGAAAATTGTATTAGGTATACCAATATTTAATCATTTTTTTTTTTTTTTTTTGTTTATCTAATTCATTTATTATATAACAATATTAAACCTAAAAAATAGTATTATAATCATTAAATATACATACTTATAGTATTAAAGCACACCTTCTAGTAAAAACTAGCGTAATTTATGTATGATAAATGGCTATTTAGATTAATGAGGTGTTACTGTATTTTAATACCGCCAGCCATTACATCTAATAATGTTATCTTACAAAATAAATATTAATCAATTAACCCAACCTTACTAAAGACTTCACTGTAAGCGATTAAGCTTATTTTAAATACACTCGGCTTACCTCAACCTATGTGGAACAAAGATTTTTGATGTACAACAACTTATTAGTTCCAAATTAAAAAATGGTTTGATTTCAAAGTTAATATAAGTATAATATAGTTGCAAAATATATATGTATAATGTATATATATTTATTTTATTTTTTTTTTGTAGAATTTTAGATTATAACAGCAAATTTAAAACATTTATAATAAAACATTGTTTTAGTGCAATTTTTGTTATTTTTTAGTACTATACTGCAATCAACTTTATTAGTTTTTTAGTACTACAACTTCCGTACCCTACTTATTAGTATTTAATATTTATTAATAATTTTGTTGTGAAATAACACAAAAGAGGACGTTATACCCGCATGTATTGTCTTTGTCTTATACACGCACGACATAGACAAAATGCGTTTATACAGTCTGAGTAGAACTCGCTCATTTCGGTTCTAGAGTAAATTTATTTATTATAAAAATGAATTGTGACCATATTTCTGAGGTCAAGACACTAACGTTTTTTTTTTTTAAATTTAAATTTTGAAATGTTAATGTAATTTAAAAGTGTTGATATTTTTACTATTTCTAAACGATATAATGAACTTTATATTAGGAATAATAGAAAAACTCAGCTTCTTGCTTTCAGAAATATTGACACAATTAAATGTTATAATAGGTATATTAACTCTAATACTAAAATTGAGTTAGTTTCAAGTTTTACTCTATAGAAACGCGTTTTGTTTATGTCGTACGTGTGTAAGATGGAGAAAACACATATGGGTATGAGGTCCTCTTAAGATGTCTAGTACTATTAAATCCAACTATTAACTTAACAATGAAATTAAAATTCATCAAATAAGAAAAATACTAATTTGGTGTTACTACAAACTTTTTCAAGATACCTATAAATTTTGTTTTCAGCCAAAACTCCAAGGAAACAGTATTTTGTAATAATAAAATCAACTTCCCTAAAATGGCTTTTAATTCTCATGTGCTAATGATGTTAGTGAATTTTATTTATGAATAAAAACAATTACTTGATGTTAAAAGTGATGTAGACATTTTGAAAAGATAATTTCTGTTTTTAGAGACAATGTTAGTTCACAATCTAAAATTAGTTTAGAATTAAATCCTGTTGGTTCACTACAAGAGTTATGCATGGCCCGCCATTGTCCATTTCCCGTTTACACTTTTCCCGATGAAAACTTAAAGAAATGCCAAGTAGAATTTAAAGTGGTATGTTCCATATCTATTTACGAATCTTCAGGTAATTAATTTTTATTTTTTCAACATAAAATACAAACTAAAGAAAACATTATGAAAACAGGCTCAGGCATATCTAAGCAAGCAGCTAAAAAGCAAGCAGCTTATTTAATGTATAAACAAATAGAAAAATTGACGTCAGAAGATATCAAACAAATTTGGGATAATGAATATAAAGATGCAACTCCTTGTGATCCAAACTTATTACAGCACCATGAACTTCCATGCAGCCTTAAGTTATTTTTATCTCATACATCAAGGACTCATTTGAAAATATTTTTTAATTCAGATGCACTCAAAATACCAAAATTACAAAAAGTAAAAGTTAATATAGTTTGAATATAGTTTAATTGATGCTATTAATAAGTATTTTATTATTATTATCTAGAAATACTCAACAGCTTCTGATGCTTTGAGTGCAATTTTAAAAATAGAAGATATTACTTTAAAAAGTGACATTGTTTCTTGCAATTCTGGTATAAAATTTATAAAATTATAAAATGTTTATATTTTAATTTTACTGCATTTTTTTCTCAGGCAAAGTAGAAGTTTTGATGCAAGTTAATACTATTCCAGGAATTGTGATTTCAGGATCTGGAGAAAATGAATCTGATGCTCGAGAATCTGCTGCTCGTGTTATTTTGTCATACTTTAAATCCATACTAAATATTAAGTAATTTAACATTAAAAATGTCTATATTTTCAATAGGTATTTGCTATTTAGTATAATGTTTTATATAACACTTTACAAACAATGTAATCATTAATTCTTCAAATTAATCGCACAATTACTATATCCTATTTGTCAACGTATTTTTTAGTTTGATTAAAGTTATAAACTTGACTAATTGTTGTTTAATTTTTATGTTATTCTATTTAATGACTTATTTTTTATTATAGAATTGTTTATTTACTATAAAAAGTAAAGATATGAGTTGGAAGATATAAAAAACTTATACACAAATGGTTCAGGAAAGAATAGATGACAAGTTGTGGACTTTTCAAGAAATTATTTCATAGAAATAGAAGTGTGAAATAATTTTAAAAACTTAGGAAGCTGTAAATTTGCTAGCATATATAAGGTTTTTAATAGGGTGTTATTCTTATCACTATATAATATAAATTATATAAATAATTATAAATAAATAAATTGTTAGCCACAATTTTTTTTTTTAAGCGTTTTAAGTTCAAATTTTTTACGAAATATGTCAAAAACATAAAAATTTACAAGTAATTTTGTAGTTGGCAATTCATAAAATTTGTTGTATTTATATCTAAGGTTAAACAATTCAAAACTAAGTTTTCCAGAAGTTTTTCTTCAAATAGTTATAGAGAAAACTCGAAAGGTCATAGAAAATATGTTAATAATATGAGCGTTTGAATTTTAAATTTTTACAAAACTGTGTAACATAATATTTATCCTCAAACGGTTTTAAATATCTGTTATAATTCAAAAAATATAAGCCGTAGATACTTGAAAATTTCGCCAGTTTTTTAGATTGGAATTTTCTTTACATGATTTAATTTTCAAAATATTTTGGTATTTTAATGCTATTTATAGACATTTTTTTACTTCTTTTTCACTTATTTAAGATTTTTTGTTATGAATTTTGAGTTACAATGTTTATTACTGGTGTTACCTATATAAAAAATATATTCGAATTGTTTTTAAAAAACCTTTCTAGCCATGACAACAGAACAAATTACCTACCGTAAAGTTCATTATAATTTATAAACTATAATATTTGTTGCTTTTATGTTAAATTATACATAACGATGTACTAAGGGAGATAGATTTTGCACATACCTAATCTGAAATTTTTAGAAAGAAATAATTTCTTATGAGATGTATATTTTTGGTCAATACAGCCGAACATTATTTTATGTGAGTACCAATGGGTATTTGAGTATTTCCAAGATAAAATTGTAGATATACATAACGAACAATGTAATTATTACATAAATAATACATATTATCTATGAATTATTGTAACTTCTACAACTGCCTATTTTATTCTGTAATCGTATTACCACGGTATGGTTTGTGCTAGTAGGTCCTAGACACTGGTTTTCAGTATAATTATATAAAGATAATGTATAAATCTACATCACCTTCTCCACCAATAAATATTCCCAGTCATGCCATGTATATTATACTTTATTATATTATACCTATTTATTATAAATGAATCATTTGCATTACTTTGGTACCAATTATTGATATTATTATATTATTTTTAATCCTATATCTAGGATGTGACTTAACTGAAACTCGATGGATATTAATGTATCTATTATTGAGAACAAGACAATCAGTTAAATGTGCGATTATAACTCTCATGTATTAGTTGGTTTAGGTCATTAGTTGCAATGGTGTATTTTCAAAAATTTTCCGGGGGGGTCCACAGTTTATACATACTTAAGTAATTTATATAAACTATGATAACTATATACATAATATTACCTGTATCACACATTATATTTAACCGTTACTTGGAAATCGTCATCAGAATACACACATTACCAATTTCTATTCTTATTACTTAACTATATTGCAGGAATATGTATAGGTTTTCTTCCTCCGGGGGAGGGGGTCCAGTACCCCTGGACCATCCCCGTAAATACGCCACTGATTAGTTGTTACTGTTGCACAGTTATACCTACTCGAGTTAGTAAAATATGGAAAATTAATCAACACATAACTTAATTTAATTATTTGTTATACAAATTAGTCTGATTATTCAGTACCTATAAAAGAAACAATTAAAAATTATTTTGAGTACAGAATTGTAGGTTTATTTTTATTTTTTATATACATCCAGTAGTTGGTACAATCATTTCATTAGAATATTATATATTGATTTAAACTAAAAAAAAAATTAAATTGTTTAATACAAGTTATATAATAGGTATATTATATTTAAACAGTACAAATGTTATTAGTTATGTAAAAAAATAGTTAATAATAATAAAATACATTTAGGATAGGAACAATTTAAATAAATTATGTAGGTAATTGATTGTTAACACAAAAATAATGGATACATCTACTCATATACTCGTAGGTAATGAGAAAATAAATATAGGTACATATTATTTACAGTTACGGATAGATGATACGTAATATTCTACAGAAATAACATTAATATAAAATTATTTCTAATTAGTAATATTTTATATTTATAAAAGATTTTATATTCTAGGATAATATAACCCAAATAAAGGTCTACACATTGTTTACCGTAAGAAAAAAAAATAGAATAGAATTTTGAAATCAACTATAATATTTATTTATACATATAATTATGTTACTTTCTATACTTTTGACCTGTTAACATGTTTTCAAAATTGAAAATAACACAAGTAAACTCGATAAGAAAATAATCTTTGATATCTTCCATATTCTTCAAAACTATCAATATCAATATACCTATATATACTACACATTATTTTTCATTTAAACTTAAATATATATATATGTATATATATATATTATACTAACTGACCCCATGCAAATTCGTTGCCCGACGCCCGTTAAAAATGCCAATTCTATAATATGATTCGAATTTTTATTAATTTGTTATTCAATATTTAATATTCGGTTTAACGGTGTTTAAAACTTAGACATTTTCGTTGACCATTTTGATTCTCGAGAAACGTGTGTAAGCACCACTTTAAAATGCTTTCTTCTTGCACACTAAATTTGCGGTAAAATTGCACGAATGTGCCGTATAAATATTGCAAGACTCGATCTACGAGTATCATCATTATTCAGGCTACGTTATTTATCAGCCAGTGAGTTAATCAGGTAATAACATAGTCATTTCGCTTGGCGTTACCCGCGTGACTCTCTTATGATTATACGAGTAGTATATTATCGGGGAGACAATCCACCTGTGGTGGAGTTTTAAAAAAAATCTACATAAAAAAATTCATTGTTACATATTAATATATTATATGAGAGATCATCATTTGAAAACGGTTTGACCGATAGGTACCAATTTGACTAGGTAATTTTAGATTCTGAATGAAGTGATGAATGTATTGATTTTACAATGATGTGTGTTTTTTTTTTGTGTCTGTATACAGCATAACTAGTCGAAATAATGCTTCAATTTCAAATTTTAAGGTTTGTTTCCGATGGCAAAGTGAATATCTTTGGTGCATTAAACTGGTCAAAAGTAAACAATTTCCAACAGTTTTTCAAAAAAATCGAGAAAAACAAATAAAAAAAAAGCGGGCAAGTGAGTACCGCTCTGCTGTACATAAGGTGCCATATGGATCATTATTATATATATAGGAGTGTTAAATTTGAATCATTGAATCCATTGATAGTTATCATTGTACACGAAAAACGATTCTGGATGGAGATGATTTGTCAGCCTAGAATATAATTTCGAATGGTTGATGAAAAAGGTTGTTTATGTTTTAATGGCCTGAGTATACGAGAATTTAAGTTCTTTTATAATAATTGTAAACTAAACTTATGAAAAACCTTGTATTCAATTTTCAACTCTTAGATACTTATACAAAAAATTGTATGAATTATACCTACAAAATAATTTGCAAATATTCATGCTTTTAACAAATTTTCGTCAATATTTGAACTTCAAATGCTAATAAAAAAATTTCAAGTATTTTGATAGGGCCAAAAAAATTTTATCGACACTTAAAAAAAAATTTTCAGAAAAATTGAAAATTTCAGTTGTCTATAAAAAGCTCAAAAAAAAACAAAATATTTTGAAATTTAAATCACCTAAAGAAAACGCGAATCTTAATAACTTGTACAATTTTCAAGTATCTACGACTTATACTTTTTGAATAATAACAAATATTTAAAATCGTTTGAGGATAAATCATTATTGTTACGCTATTTCCTAAAAATTTAAAATTCAAACGCACTTAAAATTTTTCCTATAATGATGTTACGAGTTTTCTCTATAGCTACTTGAAAGAAAACTTATGGAAAACTTAGTGTTGTAATTTTAATCCTTAGTTATAAACACAAAAATTTTATGATTTTTCAACTTCAAAATTACTTGGAAATTTTCTCGTTTTCGACAGATTTCGTAAAAATTTGACCTATAAACGCTTATAAAAAAAAATTGTGACTAACGATTTTTAATTTTTTTTAGCTACAATAAAAACAACTCGTAAGGAACCTTGTATTAAATTTTCAACACTTTTTGGTCATCCAACAATTTTTTATCGACACTTTAAAAAAAATTTCTCAAAAAATTGAAAATTTCAGTGGTCTATAAATAACTCAAAAAAAGTCAAAATTTTATGAAAATTTAACTGTATATAGACTATATAACACTAACATAAACATTTGGTGAAAATTTCAAGTATTTACAGTGATTAGTTTTTGAATTACAACCTTAAAAAAAAATCGATTTGGTCGAAAACTGGTTTTACGTAAAAATTCCCATTTTTCCGTCATTTTTGTTTTTCTCGATTTTTTTGAAAACTGTTGGAAAATGTTAACTTTTTACCTCTATAATGCACCAAGGATATTCACTTTTACATCGGAAACCACCCCCATAGTTTGAAATTGGAGCATTATTTCGACTAGTTATGCTGTACACAGACACTGTATACAGATCACTGTAAATACTTGAAATTTTCACCAAATGTTTATGTCAGTGTTATCTATATACAGTTAAATTTTCAAAAATATTTGACTTTTTTGATTTATTTATAGACCACTGAAATTTTTGATTTTTTTGAGAAATTTTTTTTAAAGTGTCGATAAAAATTTTTTGGATGACCACAAAGTTTTGAAAATTTAATACAAGGTTCCTTATGAGTTGTTTTTATTGTAGCTAAAAAAAAATTAAAAATCGTTAGTCACAATTTTTTTTTTATTAGCATTTGAAGTTCAAATATTGACAAAAATTCGTCAAAAGCAAGAATATTTGCAAATTATTTTGTAGTTAAAAATTCATAAAATTTGTT
>VUJU01006201.1:0-11084 GCA_009835225.1 Aphis craccivora
AAATCAAGAGATGTAGATTAATTTAAAGAAAGTTTTATTCTGCACAAAATTGCACGTTTTCTGGTTTTTTTTTTTTTTTTTAATAAAAATGTATTAATTATTAGTATACTTTTGTACAAATATTTTTGCTCCGTAATCTATATATAATGTATCATAACATCAGTCATCAGCTATCTACTTTATTGCTGTATTATCAGTGGCGCAACATGACAATAAGGGGCCTATGTGAAAATTTCTTGACCGGGGCCCTTATATGCCAGTAAAAATGAAACACAGTCATACCTTATTATAACTAAAAAATATTGTTTTCTCAGATGTCATAGTTAATAATCATAAATTCATAAGTTAAATTTATTTTTTTTTAGATAATCAAACATAAAAATAACTCATTGAGCAAAGGCATTAATACCGCTATACCTATTGCTGTATACTGTTATACGGTAAACTGATTTCTCATATAGGTAGGTACTCGTAAATTCAAATTAGGTATTCACTATAATTCAAAACAGTTAAACAAATATAATATAATATGTGTATAATGCAGATTATAGTAGGAATTCGTATATGAGATTTAAATATTTAATCTAGGGGCCCCTAAAAACCGGGGGCCTTAGTGAATTGCACATCCAACACTACCGATAATTGCACCACTGTGTATTATGTTGTATTGTTGTTATAATTTTGAAATATTAGACTTTTATATCTAATAATATAACTATGTATAATATATCGATATACATAATACGACGTAAGATAATGACAATACTACAATGATTGTCGATTACATATTACATATTACAATACACATAATACGGTCTATAACAAAGCTAAACGTAATGTATTACAATGTTATACATACCCACTTATAACTTATAAGACATATAGGTACAGCACTTACGAGTCTTCTTAAGACGTATTTTTAATATTAAATAGGTAGCAATAATATGAAATTGTTTTTATAATCATTTAATTTATCTAAAAATTAAAAAAAAAAAATTATTATTATTATTATTATAAATTTGCTATAAAATATATTTCTACATTGCGTGTTGGGATTATAGAATTAAGTTATTTGAAAATGTGAGTTCCTTCGTTAGAAGTCTTAATTTTATATGTTAATTATTTTTTGATTTTATAAAGACAGACACATTTTTGGTACAATGTTTTATGGGCTGCTATGGGTATTATTTTTTATTATTATTAACAAAGAAAAATATAATAATTTACTTAAGGACTTATAATCTGGTTGTTTAGTTTTAAACTTTATAATGATGTTTAATGCCATATATTTATTTTTTAATCTAGTTTTGTCTAATATTCCAACACTTGTTTTTTTTTTTTACTTAAGATATTAGAGTCACAATTTTATTTTAATATATTCTAAGAAAATCAATTATTAGGGCGTCACACATCTATTTTTTAAAAGGTTTGATTTAGAAAATTTTAATGACATTTTAAGAAAGTTAAAATTTTAAACCCTAAATATATTTAAATATTGATTTAAAGTAACCTTCAAGTTGTATATTAGTAGGTACTGCAATTGTTGGTTTTTCAATGATTACGATATTATGTAGTAAACTGTTTAACGTTAAAAAGAACACCACTCAAGCTACATTTTATAATTACCAACTAGACTACACGATAAAAAAGAGAATATTACTATTTGAATTTTTAATTTTTACAAAAACTTATTATTTATTTTCATTATGTTATATTTATATTTTTCAATGTGGAGTAATTATTTTATATTAAATAAATAAAAACCCTATAACACAACAAAATATATCGTCTTCTGCCTCGCACATAAATTTGATTTTTCAGCTAAGTCTGTAGCTAAACTGATTACCGGAGTACCTACCTAGTTCTTTTTAACTCAAACATCGCAAACGATACAAACAACTTTTGGATGTGTGGTGACATTTTAAAAAGTAACAAAATCGCCGAGTGCCTATAACTCCAACATGAGACAAATATATTTTTATTGTATACAATAATTGATAAAATAATATTATGTGTAAGAATTGGATATGATTAAGATTAAAAAATACATTTTTTAAAAATTATTTCTATTAGAATATGAGTCTAGTCAATAATTGTATTAAAATGTATCATTATAATTATGAAATTTCAAATAATAAATTATAGCATTAATACCTATATTATAATATTAAGTTTTAAATGACTAGATTTTCCTATCTATAAACTAAATAATAGTTTATCGTATGCATGGCAGTACGTATAGCTAAATTAATACATATCATAAGTACAAACTATTTAAGTGCTAATTAAAATAAAATATATTTTTAACTTAATAAGCCATCGGTCATTATTTACATGAATTTAGTTGTACACGCCACTGTCTATATAATTGTATGTATAGACAATTTAAGCAATTTATTATTAATTTAAAATTATAAATGTGTTTACAGTGTAGGATATAAACTATAAAGGTACTCTATGTTATAATTATACATTGAAAAGAGGGTAGCAATACTTAATCTAAATACTTGAACACAAAATCATTATGCTTATTGTAAGTACATTATGTTACAAAGATGTGCATTCATGTACAAAATATTCTGTTTTTTCTTTCAAATGTCCGCCTACTTTATTTATACACAGATCAAAAATATAAAATTAATTTGTAGGTACTTATATAACAACTATGATAATATAATATTATTATTATTGTGTGTGTAATTTATATATATTTAATATTTATAATAATTTATGAAAATCACATAAAACACGGCGACGTTTGCTTAGAAGTATTTGTAATCCACTCATTAATGTCGTTTACATATTTTTATTACAATAAATTTGTATTTTTATATTTTTTGTTATAAAACGAGTCGTCGGTATGACACGTTAAGACTGTGGAGAATCTGGCGAAGCGTTGGGTGAAGCTAATGAAGGTTTAATGGGATACATCGAAGCTTGTAGATCAAAACCTGGCGGCATTGTCATCGTTCCTTGAGCCTAAAAATAGAATATGTCCGAAAATTAGCAAAAAAAAATTTTAATTTAACTAAAACACAAAACGCTGTGCGACAAGAAGCACAATTGTTCATTGTACTTGTTTAGTTTAAATAATACACAGATGTGCGATTTACAATAATATTACTGTCAGGTATACCTGTATGTAAGTGATCAGTCTTCTTAATTCTTCTAGAGCATTGGCTTGCATTAAAATATAATTTTTCGCCAATAAAAGCGTAGCGATTTTCGACAATTTCCGTACGGACGGTGAGTGAGCATATGGTATGACGCTTCTGAGTTCGTCTAGCGCGTCGTTCAAGTCATGCATCCTCCTCCTCTCCCGAGCGTTGATATTCAACCGGACAGACTTGCCTTGTTTGGACTTGGACTTGCCACCCGCACTAGACATTGTCGAAGTGCCTTGACCATTGTTAGGTATTCTAAGTGAAAATAAAATAAAATCATTGCGTTATATAATGAATTTATAACAATTTGTTTTAATTTTGATTCAGATGTTATATTATGTGTTACGGTAAATTATGTTATATCGGAAAATAACGATATTCACCGATTATTTACGTTATTTACCTATGCATGTGAGAATTATCGTTATTTCTTAGTGAATAACATTAATAACCGTATGCAATGGGCAATGTTAGTTATAATAATGAACAAATAGATTTTTAACGAGCAATGTTAAGGTGGCTGCTGAACTAATTGCAGTAGGTACTAACTAGGTAAACTAATAAAACTTTATCGGCACAGATAAGGCTTACATACATATTATAATATGATGGTCGCCCAATATTGGTAGATGTGTAAAACCTTAATATGTGTACAACTGTCGTCGTATGTAGTATGTACCAATTGGCAAATTGATATAGTTATTGACATAGACATTTTTCGTAGAACTTAAAATGAAAAATTTAAATTATTCTTGCAAACAAACGGGATTATCATCCCGTTATAATAACTCTTTTTTGTCTACTAAGGATTATAATGATCTTAATAAACGAATTAAAAAATCAAAAATGTATTTAAAAATAGTTCTGTTGCGAGTACTTATGGGTACCAGCGCTGGTATTCCACAAGGACAAGACTGATAGCAATAATACACATTGTGCGTGTCACGTGGCTGAAAAGTTGTGTAACAGTAAATGTTATGCAGTGCAACTTCGAAAAATAAATAAATAATAGTAATGCATTATTTTAATTTTTCAAAATACCTAGATACATCATTATTAAAATTATAGAACTAGAGTTTCACGTTTAACCTAATCTGGTCATAACCTGTGTTTTTGGTTAATGACGTTAATAACCTGCGAATAACGTGAATTTCCATTTAACATAATATATCATTTAAGTACCGTAATATATATATATATTCATACTTCATAGTGATTCTTTTATCAAACACTCATTATTTCAAAAAGTATAGATTTTTTCAAATTTTTCGATGCATGTTTTTCTAAAATTGTATAAAATTTTAATTTTTTTTTCACTGTAATATTTAATGGTAAAAAAACTATAAACTTTTGATTTTCAAATAGCAACCTATGTTTAATATTTATAACTGCATAAATTAATAAAGCCATTTTTTGTCATGAATTTTCTCTTTAAAATTTTTAATTTTCGGTGAGTTATAGCTGCTAAGTTGGTTAGTTTTAGAAGGTTTTTAGGTGTTTAATATCAGTACTAATTAGCACCGTCAGAACTGGGGTTTTTGTTTGTGAAATCCAGTAGGTATAATAGAAATTTATTTGATATCGTCGACTCCATGGTTTAGCGGAGARTARTGATAACATTTTGTACCAGTTACTACCTTCCATAACTTATTATCAATTGTCATACAATTATAATTAATTGGACTAATATTACTACTTATTACTAATTATCTACTGACGAGTTATAACATATTTACACTCAATAAACACTTCCCGAATCTACTCAACTTTGAGAAGATATATCTCATCAACGGATTAATTAAAAATGAACATATGAATATGATAGTTCATAAAAAAAGTAGCCTTATTAATTTATGAAATTTTAAATATAGGTTGTCATTTGAAAATAAAAAGTTGATAGTGGTTTACCTAATAAATATAAGGGTGAAAATATGGAAAAGTTCTACAATTCAAGAATAGTATCGACCTCAAATTTTGAAAAAAAAAATTGAAAAAGGTCAATACTTTTTGAAATAATTAGTGTAAATAAATATATTATTTTCTGTTGTTACTATTATGTGTTTTATAATTATTGACCAAGTGTGTGATCAGGTGAATACATTGGATAATATGCATTGGCCATTAACCTTTTTATATCGAAATTTGTTAAACGTACCTATATTTTTATTATATTTTGTTAAGCTATGGTCTATCATAGATTTCTTAGAATTATTTATTATTTACTTATTAAATTTGAATTATTTTTTTTGATTTACAACGATTGTATTTGGAGTACAAAAATTGAAATCTGATTGTCTATACATATATTATATATAAAATCTGTTTATATACCTATATATAAACAGAAAAATAAATAGAAGTTCTCACAAGATAGGTACATAGCAAATAAAAACTTAAAATCACTCCTAAGTTCGTATACGAATAATAATAATTCAAACTATGTAAGCAATTTCTTATTTCCGAACATTTATTTTTACCAATGTGAAAATAATATTTCAACACTAAAACAAATTTCCTTTTCACTTAAGACTTACAACTTAAATTAAGTTGTTGAGGTTGTAATTTTTATAATATTTTGTATTGCATTAAAAATGTCAAAATCTAATTGAAATGTTCATCGGATAATTAGTAATAAATTTAAAAAAAAATGAATTGTCTATTTCTTATCGTTATTCATAATTCATAGATAATATAAAGGCAAGTATAGATAGTTAAGCTTATGTTATAAATAATGAATGATATATGTTATTATGTAAAATATATAGCTGAAGAAGAAATGCATATTTATTTTAGTTCTATCTACACATATGTATATGAATTTAAACATTCAGATAGGATTCATTTAGGATTTTTTCTTGAGAAACTTATAATACCATCCTACCGCTAGGTTTCGTGTGTTTACCTAATCAACACCATGTATACACAGATTTCGTTTACCTGTTGTCAGAACCATTATTGAATTGTTGGCAAGCCGGTCCTGGACTGTTTTCGTCAGAAGCCACAGAAGACGGTTGCGGGAAATAATATCCTCCCAGTCCAACGGCGCTCAGAGGAGTTCGTCTGCCGGGTACTTGGTTCGATTCACATGCAAAATACGTGCCATTTGTTTCCAAAGAACTAGACGTAAAATCCATGGTTCTAAAATGTAAAAAAAAAAATCATATTTTATTACCATATTCGTAATTTCAATAAAAATAAGTTGGAGTGCTTAAGCTTTGCATTTTTTCGGAATTTAAATTAAATTATAACTATATGAGATACTATTAGATTTTGAGCAAAAAAGTTTTATTTCAATTTAATATTGAATACTTAAATTTATTAAATTTTATAATAATTAATATAATAGGTATTATAATTTACAGGTACCTACATATGAGTTAGGTAAGTTTATAAGGGTGTTATACGCCTATCTTGTTCTGAAAATAAGTGTAATTTTATTAACTTAAATTAATTTTGTCATATATATTTCTATGTATTATAATATATTGGCAAATCTTTCTGTTTTGTCCTGTTCTATATTGAACCCATAGGGCACGGAACTGTTTACATTAATAAATACTCTGCAATCCTATTTTTGTTATCGAGTCAATGTTGAACATGATTATAATGTAATCTCCTACGGGTTTAGTATAAATTGGGAAATAATAAATACTGCTGTTCAATAAATAGATTTGATCTCGACAAAATTTCAATGGTAGAATAACATTGTTTTATAGATTTCTAGATTATCTAATGATAAGCTGCTTATGGTTGTTTTTTTTTTTTTGTAAGCAGAATGTTTTACACATAAACACGAAAATTATTGAAGGGTGCTAATATTCTGTAAGTAATCTCCTCCTAATTTCTCCTACGTTTGTAAGTTATAATTTATAATATCTCAAAAACCTGACTTCTACTATACATTTTATTTCTATGGCTATTATTATAATTAATGTGGTCTTATGCCAAAGCTCCAACTGTATATACATATATATATTTTAATGTATGATAGAAACAGTCTAAAAAAGTTAATTGAATTAGTAATCATCATAATTATAATATAATATATATTATACTAATCACACGTGTTTAATTTTTATTAGATGACTTCTATATTTAACTTATATTATCATAATATTGTAATAATAAACTATAACTATAGTCATCTCCGTGTTATAATAATATATATTATATTTGGTACTGATAATCAGTGTCGGGGTGCTAGGGCGGGTAGGTAATACCTCGTTGGTACACTGATACACACTTATTATAATATATAGCATATACAATTATTATATATAGATTTTAAAATTTAAATTAAAAATTAGGTATTTGAAATAATTTATAGGTATACAGTAAAACGTCGATTATCCGTTTCTCTCTCATCCGTCAACTTCTGTCACCCACCGTCTTAATGGTAGGTATCGTAAGAATAATATAACAATAACAATCACAAAATACAGAATATTATTGTGATACATACTCAACATATCATAATTTATGTTCTAGCATCATGTGTGTGTATATTAGGTAGGTACCTATCTTTACGTATGTAATAGTTGTAATACTTTATTCACTACACAATCGGTACTTAGTTGTTTTATATACACTCGTCGTACTTGTGTGCGTGTTTTTAATAGAATAAAATGTCCGAAAAACGAAAACGTTTGCTTATTGACTTGGAAAAAAAGTATGAAATAATTCAGCAATTATGGAAAGGTGTAAGTGCAACATATACTTGAAAAATAGTCATATTAAACATTCTATAAAAAGGCCCATTATTCGTACAGTCAAACAAAAACAATTCATTTTCAAATAATTTTATTTAATCGTTAAACTATTACGTTTAAGTATAAACACATATATAATATAATAACTATAATATGTAAATATAAATATAGGTAAGTGCAGTGAATCTATACCTCAATATCCTATGTAGTTACACAGAATTACAAACACAATATTTTGAATAGATATTTTTCGATTTTCAATTAATAAACATTAACCGGTTACCGTTGGGTTATTGCAATACAGACTATCGATGACAGACAAACGAATATAATATATTGCTATTGGAACTCATCGCATACACACGCAACAATAGTTTTATCAAGTAGGTATTATACACAAAAAACGTCGTTTATTCGCGTAACACTACGCGTGTGAGATATTATAAATAGGTGCAGTGCACCTAAGTGTAAAACAAATATCACGACTCTCGTGCGCCATAATAACAGATGAGCTACAGCCTACAGTATTACGGTAAAGACTACAATAATATGAACGTAACGATAAGTACATATTATACCTATATGAGCTACAGACATTCTTAGACTGTATATGTCATCACGATTTATGTACGTATAGTATCGGGTACGTTGTCCACGCGTGATTTACAAGAACGATACTTATAGTGTATACCTAACACCTATATAGATACTTAAATAAAGTATTTTGCGATAATAGGTCGAATATTAAAAATCAAAAAAATAAAATAAAATAAAAAAATCTTACGCGGTCCGCGGGAAACAGCTTTTTCATTTGACGACAAACGGCGGTGGTCGCGGTGACGGCGGCTGCAGCGTAGGTAAACGGCGGAATCCCTGTACCTATACAAACATCACGACGCAGTGATTACAACAACAATATACGATCGCGACAGCAAAACGAATAAAACCGTATCGATCGTCTTTGGATTACAATAATAATAATATATTATGTACCTATAATGATGACATGTATTTCGGACTAACGCTGTACATTATAAAATATTATTATAATAATCATTGTGCATTGTTTACGTACCTCGTGTGCAATGTGTGATATTTGGAGACGTCGTGCGAATAATCAAATATTCACGCGGGCTCGTCGTCGTCGTGTGACGTTGGAAACGGACCGGCAGCAGCAGCGGCGGCGGCGGCGGCAGCGGCGGCGGTGACGACGTCTCTCCCGGCTGTGATCCCGCGGCGGCGGTGTCGGCGAGATGAAGCGGGACAAAGCGCGCGCCCCGTGTGGTGTCGTCGTATACTGCACGCCGTGTCGTGTGGGGGTGCGTGCGTGCGTAATGTTTTGGGATTCGCGTAAAAGTCGATAACTGGTGTCGTGTGGACCACCGCACCGCTACTGCACCGCCGCCGCCCGCTCGCCGAAAACTCGTCCGGTTCTGCGGGTCCGGAAAACCGAATAAAGCGCGGCGGTGGCGGCGATAAAGCCCCGTCCCGCAACAACTATATACAGCGCACTCGACCGCGTCCGCCCCCGTCAGGCACCCTCTTTGCGATCGCACACCGCTCGCGCCCTCCTTTGCAATCGCACACCGCTCGCCCTCCCGCCGGCCCACCGTACCGCGACTACAATATTTATTGTAATACACTGCAACACTCGGTCGGCGGCGGCCCCGCTCCGATCATCGGCGAGCTGGTAATCAGAAATCCGTGATTTTCAAAGGGATGACAGATGGTGCGGCGAGCGACACGGCGGAGGGGAGAACCCGGACGACTCGGCGGCGACGAGCGTCGTTACCGTGGTAACCCCGCAGCCGCGCCTGGCGCACGAGTTATCGACACCCTTTTTTTTTGGCCTTTACCGCTCTGCTTTTGCTAACGGTGCCGCCGTTGTATAATAATACATTACGAACCGTTCGCTCACCCACCCACTCGACGACGATCACCCATCTCGCCCACTATGTAAAAACCCTCGACGAGCAGCGCGAGCCGGCCGAGGCTGAGCTAACCGCCGCCGCCGCCGCCGCCGATCCCCTATATAAATTTACTACTACTATTGTTATTATTATTGTTTCGTTTTGTTTTACGTCCCTCTTTTGCTGCGCCGCCGTTATCATCGTCGTCGTCGTCGTCGTCGTCGTCATCGTTATAGTTTCGATAACACTATTCGTGCATGTCGATAAAACACGCTGCAGAAATCCGCAATAGCGGTCGCTGTTGTTGTTGTTGTTGTTGTTGTCGTATAATATATTATAATGTTATGTTAATATATTCTTCATATTTATTCCTTTACGTATATCGTATGATGCATAGGGTGGTATATTCAATAGATAATAATATTACGGGGGTGCACTATACTTGATTTCTGTACCTAGTTTTTTTTTTTTTTTCGAAAATAATTTTTATTGTTTTTGTTTTTGAAAAATTTAAAATACTTTATATTTTTATGCAAAAACCGATGAGTTTAGTATAGTTAATCGAAAGTAATGGACCATGATTTTTTCAATCGAAAAACGTTAACGTACCTCTCGAAAACTGACTAAATGCATATCAAACGAATAATCATAAAAAAAAGTACTCTATGTTTATGAAATTGAAAATAATATTGAGAAATCACAGCGATAAAAGTGTTTAAATAAATAAAAAAAAATATCTCGTAAAAATGAAGATTAGATACTAGATAATAAAACTTTAATTTTTAAACCGTATAATTACATTAGGTCAAAGTATAATTTTTCCTTTAAACACCTGAATCATAAAATTATTTTAACCATGGTATAAATGGATCCTCCACCAGCCGTCAATGACTATATTATTAAGTAATAGGTATATTAATAACCTATACCTATAAAGTATACATACTATATATATAAATATATATAATATATATTATATGAATGCACGTGTTCAGGGACACTTACATTATAAATATCCCGAAAAGGTCACCTAACTCTATACAATAATATTGTTATTCCAATTTGTTACCCTCTCCGGCCAACCCCATTGTGCCATTGTGCCATTTATACGTAGGTTTCACAATGATCCGTGATTCATCACTGCAGCAGTCTACACATAAATGATAAATACATAATAATAATATGTATTATTCAATATACATGGATGATGAAATTATATTTTTAAGTAAGTACCATCGAAGAGCATACTATAATATAACAAAAGTATACATTTAATATTACTAATATTAAGGTTTTTTTTT
>VUJU01006202.1:0-11076 GCA_009835225.1 Aphis craccivora
GTGACTAACGATTTTTAATTTTTTTTAGCTTCAATAAGAACAACTCATAAAGAACCTTGTATTAAATTTTCAAAACTTTTTGGTCATCCAACAATTTTTTATCGACATTTTAAAAAAAATTTCTCAAAAAAATCGAAAATTTCAGTGGTCTATTAATAACTCAAAAAAAGTCAAAAATTTTTGAAAATTTAACTATATATAGATACCACTTACATTAACATTTGGTGAAAATTTCAAGTATTTTCAGTGATTAGTTTTTGAATTACGACCATAAAAAAAATTCGATTTGGTCGAAAACTGGTTTTGCGTAAAAATTCCCGTTTTTCCGTCATTTTTTTTTTGTTTTTCTCGATTTTTTTGAAAAATGTTGGAAAATGTTAACTTTTTACCTNTATAATGCACCAAGGATATTCACTTTTACATCGGAAACCACCCCCATAGTTTGAAATTGGAGCATTATTTCGACTAGTTATGCTGTACACAGACACAAAAAAAAACAAAAACACACATCATTGTAAAATCAATACATTCATCACTTCGTTCAGAATCTAAAAAAATTTAAAAATGTATTTCGCATACAACTTTTTTTTTTTTTTTGAAGGTTTCTACATGAGTGATGACTGATGAGGTAATAATATATAGTACAGTAGTTTATGTTTAATGTAGAATGTTTAGTACTTATTAATTATTGTGATGATCTATAGGTTTAATTTTACAACAACCTCAATTTAACAATGTATTATATTATTTCAAGACAATTTTATGATAAAATAAAATGATTTAAGCTCGGATTTAAGTAAATCTATCCATCAAGACATTAACAAAAAGTATATACAAACAATGCAAGACTTCCAACAAATCAATTTTTCATAATGTTTATTTTCAACCAAAAATCTGAAATTTGGTATGAAAAGAAAAATATCTATGATTTTTCCATCTACTATTTTATTAAAAATATGAGGTATATATATATATATATATATATATATTAGGTCAAAAATCCAAATTATACTTAAGAATCAAAATAATTTAACATTTTCATGGCGGATGATACCAAATACACTAATTGGCGTCATCTACCTTGCTTTTAAATTCACTACAATTTATTAACCTATTGGATTTTTTGTTAGCATCTCCTACAAGTATTATTTCATATAAATGTGCAAGTCGTACATTGGATATTTTAACTTTTTAATTTTCAAATATTTTTCTAAGTCCCAATTTTTCCGTCACAACAAATATATTTAAATATGATATACAGTTTACGTGCTAATATAAAACTTTGTACAAAAACATAAATTACCTAAATGCCTTAACATATTGCTGGGAATTGGTTTGTTGGGAAAATCCTGCAATACTTTGTCTAGTAGATTACAAGATCTTTAAAATAATATAATAATTATTGTTTATTAGTGTTAACTACAAAAATATAATTAATTGTCTATGTCAAATAATCAAGGTTAAAATGAAGATGATTTATTAATTTTTTTAATGATATCTAACAGTGTTGGACACATGTAAAACGTATTAGTGTTAGTGTTTATAAAGAAATAATAATTTTTTAATTTTTTTTTTTTTTAATTAACTTTTAGAAATTATCCATATAAAATAAATAGGTAGGTAGATATTATAAATGTTTTGCATTATGAAATTAAGTAATTTTTTTTTTATTACCAAAAATAATTAGATGAAGTGAATGAAAACTATTTAGAATTTGTATGTTTGAAGACTAAAAAAATTGTATTAAAAAAACGTCATTAGGCTCTTATTCAAATGTATTCCAGACAGGCAAGTATACAAGGGTTTTGGGGGATCACCCTCCAGCCCCCCCCCCCGAAAATTAATAGTTGTGTAGTTTATTGATATCATCATTCATCGATAAATATTGATTATTGTAAATTTTTTATGAGCCCCCTCCCAACATTTTTTTTTTTGTACGTGTCTGATTCCAGATTAGGTACTATTGTTGAACCTTTATGTGAAAATATGAATGTGTAATACATTCTTCAACTCTTTAATAATAAAAATTAGTTTTGAATAAATAAACCAAATTAAATAAACAAATATAAGATAATTTTTTTATTTAATAGTAGAAATAAATATTATTTTAATAACCAGGAATGCAAAAATTGCCTATCTTTATTTTTTTTAATTAATTTACTTATACAATATACATATGGCATATTTATTTATTTTGTTTAATACATAAGCATATCTTATGAAATATACATATATATTATATTACATAGATATACTATATTATATTATAATAGGATGTAGTATGTACCTATTAATACAATATTGAATATATAACTGTTTAAATAACAAAATGGTAAAGTATGGAAATAAAATAATAAAAATATATTTATATATTAATAGACAACTATAATATAGTTTAAAGTTTAATATGTGAGGAATGTGTATGAAACTCATAAATGTATAAAATATGTTCAAATAACAATCCATTGAAAATAGAAATTAGCTTTAGATACACTCAATTCATAGTTGTTTAGAGATAGTGTAAATGGCAGAAATGTATAAAATATTGTGATTAGCTTTCATTGCAGATGATTGTTCTAATATGGGCATAGCACATAGTTAGAAAAGTAAGAAAAAAACCAGTTGTTGACATTGACTACCAAGAGGATATATTATATCAAATTAAACATTGGAACATGTTTAATTTGATATTTCAATAGACCACATAATGGCATATTTAACCATACAAATAAATGTATGTATAATATTTCATTTTAAATAAAATTATTTGTTTTCAGGTTAAGCACTAATTCTTATAAATAATAATACTCAATCTTGTTGGAATATACAACTAGGTTATTTTTTTTAATTTAAATGACCTAATTTAATTTATCTTGTGAACTTTATTCAATTTAGTAATTTTTTTATGTAGAGAAAATAATAATTATCTTAATCTGAAAAGAAAAAATATATACTCATAAATAGTAGTCTAATGATCCCAATAAAATAAAATTATAATAATTAATTTCACAATGAGTATTGAGAATAATATTAAATAGTTTTAAATCATAAGTTTATCACAATTTCATAAGACATATAATTATGTATTGAATTAAGTTAAATAGTTTTATATTTTATTTTTATAATAATTTCCATTAAACTATTTGTGTATTGATTAGTACTCTTAAAAAGGGTAATGTAATACAAGTCTTGGATTAGTGTTGTCTTTAAATATTATAAACAGGAAAATAGAATTATGTAAATTAAGTTTACTATATTCTGTATACTGGTAATAATTATATATTATATAATTTTATTTTTTCTTTAAAAAGAGACTAAGGGACACTTAATTACCTACAAATGTAATTTAAAATAAATATTTTAGTAAGGTACACACTACACATATTTATAAATTACTTTTAAAATTATTATTTTTAGAAATAGATACTTTTGTGTAAAAGGATTATAGTATGTTAATCCAATTTGCTTATTGCTCCTTCGAACAGATAGTAAATATCTAGTAAAAATATGAAAGTATGTGATGTTTAAAAATAGAATAACCAGATTCATAAAATTATAAATTATTGAAAGCTAATTTTGATTTCTAATTATGTTATCAATATTTTAATCTAATTAATTTAAAATAAAAGTAGGTTGTAGATAATTATTTAGAAAAGAATGCACTGTTACAAATTATATCAATATTATGCATTAATACATAACAGAATAATAGATATAATATGATATATTTATATACATTTTTTAGAATAATTGAATAATTTTAATGTTTAAGTTATTTATGTTATTAGTTATTTATTTATTTATATTTATTTTTTTAGTTATTTATTTATTTTTGTTTAAGTACACAAGTAAATGTTAAAAATACAATAAATTCTTCAACTAATAAAGTCAAAAATAATAATAAATTAAAAAATGGCTGACTATATTATATTTTTAGCAGTAAGAAATTTTAAAACATATAAGCAACTAGGTATAAGGTATGACAAGATTATAAGCATTTAAAAGGAATATAATATTTTGTTTGTCTCAAAACAATATTAAGTTTGAATATTAAAATAAATAGGTAGTTTATTTTTATTGGAGATTAAAAATAAAAAACTCGTTAAAAAACAATCTAAAAAGACTATTAAATTGTTATTTTTAATTAATTATTATCAGTGAAAAACTAACGATAATAAATAATAATATGTAATATACTACCGAGGTAAATACTGTTGATATACGACTATTTAAAATTAGTCTTAAGTGAAATGTATAAAAATATTACCGTCGAAAGTGTAGGTACTAGGTACTCATCGTTACACGCACATAAGATGATATTCAAGGATTGATTAGTCATATCTCAATTCTCGAGCAGTATGACTACAGACCGGTACTATGTAGGCATACTAACATATATATATATATATTATATTTTTCTATTAGTAAACCTTATAAGCTCCGACGACGTAGGAATTTTAATAGTTATAATACCGTATTACTTCCACCGCTGCATGTATACACAATACGCATAATATATTATGTATATTGCAGTGTAAGTATGACATCATCATGGTAATTATTCAATGACACAATACACAATATCCGTGCCGCGTTACGATATTATATGTGTATATATAATGATATATTACATTATTATATTAAAATAGTATTATTACCTACTAATATTGTTTATTACGATTAATCGAATCGACAGCCTTATCTAGTCAGTCGTCATATCCGCGGTCCGCGGATTCTGTCGGTGTTCGGGTGTTCAGACTTTCAGAGGGAAATTCAAAAATTATCTTAAAATGGTCAAGGGCACTGCGTCGATTGGACGGGACTAACCAATCGTGCAGGCGGGTGTATGCGGCACACACGGTCGTGGGCGGAGGCCGGAGGGTAGTTTTTAAACAGTTAACGGCATAACCATCAACGTATATTATCAGTAGGTAACAGACGAATACACTTTTCCTCGTTTAAATCTTTCGGCGGGGAGAAATCCTCATCACTTATTAGTCATCAGTACTAAATTTATCACAGAACGTTGTACACTTACCTTATCGTCAGGTTTTCCATGAATCTCTCGATTGTGATCTCGTCCAGTAGAACGAAATCCACGATTCCCGGTTCGTCTCGGGTGGCCATGGTAATATATTATTATCTTCTCGATCGGCAACTGGATGCTGTGTCGGCGTGTATAGATTATATTATGTAAGTACGGGCGAAATATTTATCGCGGATTCGACTAGTTCATCTTTATTTTAGGTAAGAATTAATATTAAACAGACAGGGTCAGTTCGAGAAACGACCGCGCGAATTGACATCGGTTGTCGGCACAGAACAGTTACACGACTTTAACATCTACTACTCTACTATAGTACTACTGCTACTTGCTAGTACTGCTGCCTGCTAGTTAGTAGTTACTACAATTTTAGTCGTACACACGGCGACTGGAAACTGTGGAAAGTGGAAGAGGCAACTACTGCGATATTGTGGGTGGTGGTGACAGTGCGTCCGAGACGGCAGACGCGAAATTATCGTTAGTCGCATCATTTGATTTGTTAGTAAGTTGTTACAATATATTATTATGTATCGTGGTCCTCGCTGATACCATAATAATATATACCATTATTACCGTACTTGGCATCTTAATCTCTTTTCTATGATTTTGGGGTTCTGAAAATCGAAGGCGAAGGTAGTGACTATATAGAAAAAAAATATAATAGTGAAGGTACCTATTACCCGTGACGACACAGACACGGTCATCGCCTATTATAGTTTGACTTTTGGTGTGCGATTCACAACTCACAAGCACTCATATAACAAATTTGAAATTAACAACTAGGTACATATAAGTATATAACATCGGAAACCAAGAAATATTCAACCAGCTGCAGACAGCAATAAAGTTTTTGTTTTACGTTCTAGCCGATTTACCACCCAGTGAGCAACTACAATAATGGAAAACGTAATTTATATTTCGCTACAGGCACGCAACGTGTCATTTGTTATTATTATTATTTATTATGTTAGAGAGCAGCTGCCGTATTTAGAGAATACAAAATATAAAACAGTAAACCACGTCTTAGAAGATAGCATTTTTTATTTTTTAGTTTTCATGATGTATCAGTGTATCACTTATACGGCTATATCTACAACATATATTAATAATTACCATCAATTTTATATTTATAGTTAATTAATTACTGCAGATTGTGAAAATTGTAAATTAAAAAAAAAAATTCGCGGCAATCGTTTAGTAGGTACCTATCGTACCTACATATTAAAATCGATTCAACAATTGTACAGTTTTTCCGATTTTCGTCGTGTAAACACGGGACTGCCTGTTCCAGTATTCAGTAATGATCACAAGTTGACAATTATTGACCTATGGGCTATGATCTTATGACTTACCTTTGGGCGTTTGGCAAAGAAATGAAAATAATTCGTTACGAAGAGTCGATAAGAACAATATTCCAAGAATTTTCCCGGAAGAAAACCGCAATTATATCAATATCAACGTCTCAATCAGAAATCATTATCTTATTTAACCAAAACACAGTTGATGAAAATGTGTGACTAGATTATGGTAGACGGTAGTGTAGAATATTATTTTATTGTTGTGTATATTTTGAGCAAGATAATTTGTAATCAATTTACCTCGCCTTCGAGTTAGGTACCAGTAATCATGCACGTCGAATAGCAGAACTATGACGTGACTTATGAATAATATGTACAATATGTATTACTGGTGTCAGGTACTCAGGTATAAAACGTGTATAACTGCATAAGATAAAAGATAGTGAATTGTTTAAAAATAAAGATTAAGGTTGTTATTATTAGAAAATATTATCTATTTTAGAAGTTTTATAGATACAAAATTATGATTACAAAAAACAATATTATTGTTGGCAAAACTTAACGTTTACCTACAGCTGTATTTTGTGTCTATAAATAAATGTTATTACTAATTTATTATTAGCGATATACTGATATACTCGTACCTATGTGTTAAAATTAATTAACATAACAATAGATAACATAATTCAAAAATATAATTAATAACTAATATTATACTAACAATACTAACATACCATACCAGATACCTGAGATACCTAATATAATATACTATATCTACTGATAGATTGTAAAATATATAGTTACCTATAGGGATTCACAATGTCGTTTGATTTATTTCCTTCGAATATATTATTAGGTATTAGTTATTTATATATTGTATGTATATAGGTACTTATGAGATACTATTAAATATATATTCTATAGAATTATTAAAAATGTACAGTTAATAAATCATAAAATACTACCTAAAATCTATTATCTATATATAATATATTATATACATAAATACACAATTTTTAGATTCTGGACGGAGTGATGAATGTATTGATTTTACAATGATATGTGTTTGTATTATTTTTTTTTTTTTGTCTGTCATCACCACGTTTTGGAGAAGTAAGCACTCTTCGATTTTTAAACTCAGCCCCGTTTCTGATAGGAAAGTGAATCTAGTTAGTACTTTGGGGAGGGGGTCAAAAGTATAAAATTTCCATTATTTCCAATAGTTTTCAAAAGCGTCAGGAAAAACCCTAAAAAAGTAACAGCAAAACAGGAATTTTTACGCAAAACTAGTTTTTGACCAATTCGATTTTTTTATATGGTTGTAATTCAAAAACTAATCACTGTAAATACTTGAAAATTTCACCAAATGTTTGTTAGTGTTATCTATATAGTTAAATTTTCAAAAAATTTTGGATGACCAAAAAAACTTGAAACTTTAATACCTACAGACTTCTCATAAATCGGTCTTATTGTTGTTAGAAAAAATCAAAAATCACATTTTTTTTTTTATAAAGGTTTAAACTTTAAAGTTCAAATCTTTACGAAATCTGTCGAAAACGTGAAAATTTGCGAGTACCTAATGTTGAAGTTGAAAAATCATAAAATTTTTGTGATTATGACTAAGGATTGAAAATACAACACTAAGTTTTCTTTCAAGTAGCTATAGAGAAAACACGAAACATCATTATAGGAAAAATTTTAAGTGTGTTTGAATTTTAAATTTTTACGAAAACGATAACGATTTATTCTCAAACGATTTTAAATATTTGTTATTATTCAAATAGTATAAGTCATAGATGTTTGAAAATTTTACCAGTTATTTAGATTGATGTTTTCTTTACATGATTTAATTTTCAAAATATTTTGACATTTTTAGCTATTTATAGACGACTGAAATTTTCAATTTGTCTGAAAATTCTTTTTTTAAGTGTCGATAAAATTTTTTTGGCCCAATCAAAATACTTTAAAATTGAATACAAATTTCTCATAGTTTATTCTTATAGTGATTAAAAAATTATAAGAATACATAGGCACAAATTTTTTTTATTAGCATTTGAAGTTCAAATATTGACAAAAATCTGTCAAAATCATGAATATTTGGAAATTATTTTGTAGGTATAATTCATAAAACTTTTTGTATAAGTAGCTAAAAGTTGAAAATTCAATACGAGATTTTCCATAAGTTTAGCTTGTAATAATTATAAAAGAACTTAAATTCTTATGTATTCAGGCCATTAAAACATAAACCAACCACTGGAAATTATATCCTAGGCTGACAAAAATCATCTTCGTTCAGAATCGTTTTTCGTATACAATGATACCTATCATTGGATTCAAATTTAACACTCTTATAATATATAATAGTGATCCACACGCCACCTAATGTACAACAGAGCGGTACCCACTTACTCTCTTTTTTTTTAACATATATATAAATATATTTTTTTTTTTGATTACAAATAGCATTATTTACCTACTGTTATTTTTGATGAAAATATCTAAGTCAATATTGTATTTCAATATTAATTATATACTAGGTAATAAATATTAATATTGAAATAACAAATAGGTATTAATGAATTGGTAGTACACATTTATTCTCACCTTCGGAATCGGAATTCGGAATTCGTAATTCGGAATTGCATATCGGAAATCGGAATTTGGAATTCGGAATCGGAATTCGGAATTTGGAATTCGAAATCGGAATTCGGAATTCGTAATCGGAATTCGGAATTTCGAAAGCGGAATTCAAGTTCAGAAATTTGAATTTCGAAATCGGAATTCAAGTTCAGAAATCGAAAATCGGAATCCGGAATTCGAAATCGGTCGGTTTAACTTGATTTTCCGTCCGCTTTTATCGGATTTTTCGATTTTCCGACCGTTTTTCACGGATTTTCCAATTTTCCGATTCGAATTTCCTACTGTCATTCACGGATTTTTCGATTTTTCTACCGCTTCCACGGATTTTCCGTGTTTCCGACCGCTTTCATGGATTAATATTCGGAATCTGGATTTTGAAATCGGTCGGTTTAACTCGATTTTCCGACCGCTTTTATCGGATTTTTCGTTTTTCCGATTTGATTTTTCAACCGCTTTTCACGGATCAATTGGCTTTTGGGTCTAGGAAAATAAATCGAAATATAGAAAAACCGATAAACGCCCAATAGGTTTTTTATCCGTATAACAAAACAGAAAAAATTTTAGTGTTTGGATTTTAAAAATTTCTATTTTCCGACCGCTTTCACGGACTTTTCGATTTTTCTACCGCTTCCAGGGATTTTTCGTTTTTCCGACTGCTTTTATCGGATTTTTCGAATTTCCGACCGCTTTCACGAATTTTTAGATTTTCCGATTCGATTTTCCGACCGCTTTTCACGGACGCAATTGGCTTTTGGGATCTGGGAAAATAAATCGAAATATAGAAAAACCGATAAACGTTCAATAGGTTTTTTATTCGTATAACGCAACAGAAATTTTTTTAAGTTCGGATTTTAAAAATTTCTATTTTCCGACCGCTTTTACGGATTTTTCGTTTTTCCGACTTCTTTTATCGGATTTTTCGTTTTTCCGACCACTTTTATCGGATTTTTCGAATTTCCGACCGCTTTCACGGATTAATATTCGGAATCTGGAATTCGAAATCGGTCGGTTTTACTCGATTTTCCGACCGCTTTTATCGGATTTTTCGAATTTCCGACCGCTTTCACGGATTTTTAGATTTTCCGACCACTCTTACGGACTTTTAGTTTTTCCGATTCGATTTTCCGACCGCTTTTCACGGACGCAATTGGCTTTTGGGTCTGGGAAAATAAATCGAAAAATAGAAAAACCGATAAACGTCCAATATGTTTTTTATTCGTATAACAAAACAGAAAAATATGCCGGTATTGGATTTTCAATTTTTCGATATTCCAACTGTTTTTTACGGATTTTTCGATTTTCCGACCGCTTTTCACGGATTTTTCGATTTTCCGAACGCTTTTATTAGATTTTTGTTATAGTTAAAAATTACTATACTCCGGCCCACGAGAGACCGTCCGTAAAATCTCGTCTGTCGCTGCGCATCGGTCCCCCTCCCATACACCGAACCATACCGATCGGAAACCAGTCGGCAACGATCGTTTACAGGCGTCGTTGACATTCGTGTATACGTAGCGGTAGCCGTAACAACGATTACGAAATTTTTAACTAACGTTTCTGTTATAACGTATTTTTTACGATTTCTTTTGAGATTTTTTATGTTATTGAAGATGAGTAATCTACCAACACTCCCAAAAAGGAATCGCAGTGGAAAGGTAAAGATTTTAATATATATTTATAATATTAATATTAATTAATTTTATAAAAATAATAAAATAATAAAAACTAATTTTTTTATTATTTTTTTTTTTTTATTTTCCAAGAGTCAATGATGAGTGGCTACTTAATCACACCTTCCATGTTAGTTTTAAACAATAAACATTAAATATTTTATTTTAATATAATATGTCTTAGTTGTATTCTGACTACATGTCTTACGTATTTTTACGTTATACATTTTTTCCTTTTTTGTTTTCAAATTTCGGTATTTACTTTTTCGATTTCTCTTTATATTTTTAATATATATATATTAGATGTGTATAAAATAAAAACTTGTTTTTTATTATTACTTAGGTTGTTCATACCGGTCAGAAAGAAATGATCATTAATTTTTATAAGGATACCCTCATCGCAGATCCCGATATTACGTATGAC
>VUJU01006203.1:0-11075 GCA_009835225.1 Aphis craccivora
CTCAGAATCTAAAATAATACTTCTATGCTAGTAAATATATAATTAAATTATAACATGTCAATAATATATTTTTATGTCATATATAGGAATCTATAGCCATGATAAAGAATAATATATTTTATGTTGTTAACTAACTCGATCAACGGTTATAGATACTAGAAAGAATGAACGAATTATCGATTACACAACCAACAATATTGTTGGTAAAACAATTTTATTTGTTCGCTTGGCTTTTTTTTTGGTAATAAAAAGTCTTTCCTAGAAATTAAAAGTTTTTCGAGTTTCTCCTTCAAGCTTTCAATGTTTTATTATTATATAAATTAAACCTATTAGAATTAGACGTTATAAATGTTACTATGGTCTATCAAAATTAATTTGTCAATGAACGAACCAAAAACGTTCAAGATCATAGAATTTAGTTCATGTTCAAGTTCATTATTAAAAATGTTTCACACAATTTAAACACGTTTTTTTTTTATTACTGGTAGTTGGTAATATGTAAGAATTTAACTATTTAAAATTTTAAAACATATTATTGTCAACTTGGATTATAAATATTTATATTAAATAAAAGTGATTTTAAGTCGCATATCAATAGACGAAAGTAGATATTAATATTACATGGTGTAAAAAAAACATATAATTAATAAAATAGTTGACCATAATAATTAGTAATAACCAATTATTTAAAACCAAAAAATTAATGTTTAAGCGTATAATATATTTAAGTTGTATAATACGTATTTTTATAAATTGCAATTATTTAAATCTAAATCGCCATGCATCAGTTTTATAAATAAATTATTATTTAATTAAATTGCCTATATGAAATTAATATGTTTATTCTCCTAATAACTAAATTATAATTAAAAAAATAAAATATGTATCTAGGATATATTGAATAATTTATCATTTCGTGTTTTTTTTAAAAAAAAAAATAATTATTGTAATAAATTATATATACATAAAACAATAACATAATTTGTTTGTGAGTGTTATATTTTAGTATTTACAGATGAATGCAGTATTTAGATGTAAATGTGCAACTTGATGAATTAACAAAAATATTTTTTTCGTGTTCAGTTATTATTGAATAAATATGATTTGAATCGGAAATTAAGCTTCATATTCATATTATTATTACATATCCAATTGTGTTTTGAATATTAACTAACATTATATGCTTGATTTGAAAAAACACTCGTGTCACATATTGTTGTGATTATAACGATAAAATATTATAATAAATCTTAGTTTGTTATTATAATATAAGCACATATTCAAATTATTGTTTAAATGTTTATATATTTATTGTTTATATGTTAACAAAATATATTCTAAAAAACTTTTTGATACAAGTAGACAGTTAAGACAATACAGTTATAGATCTGTTAGACCGATGTTCTTACATTTAAATGCGGTATAAAATTGTTAGAATCTAACTTCAAATAAACTATTAAAATATTTTGAAAAAACCAGTATTTTATTATTTATTTATTATTATTATTTTTTTTTTTTAGTAAAAATGTAGATATTTAATAACATCTAAACTTTTATAATTTAATACCTCACAAATTCATCAAGTTGTGGACAATTTCGGGGTTGTTGTATCCTCAATACAACAAAAAAAGTTCTAAGCTCTAAAAAACCAATGAATAAAATACTATTTAATAGCATGGAATTACAGTGTATTACCTTACATTGTATTGGTTATTACTTATTTTTAAGCAATGGATGTGTCTTATTCTAGAGAGCTTGAAATGTAATTAGAATATCATTATGAAGTACTATGTACATCGTGTTTGTGTGTTAAACTTAATGCAACCGATGTTCTTAGTAAATACTTTACTAGTGTATTTTGTGTAGCTATTTTTATTTAATTATATTGTTCTGTACATTTATTATTGTCATCATAGTATTGTTAGTAATAACTAATAATAATGTTTAAATTATTAAATATCTCATCGAAGAACTTACCAATTTGTTTCAGTCATTTTTATTGTAACAAATAAATTATTGATACAATATGAATTGCACGTGGTGAATTAATTAACTATCTTCAGTTGACTACTGTGAAAACTACTTAGCGGGTTATTGAAGTAATTTTAATTAATTCAGTTTTAATATACTGAATAAACTTTGTTGGACAACAAGACGTGGTGATCTATATCACGGAGAAAGTTATATTATGGTAAGATCCACCTAACAGTATAGTTTATGCAATTTGAGAGTTCTTGAACTAGGATTAAAAGTAAATACTTGTAATAGCGCATCCTTATTATGTTGTTGTTTTTATATGTCATACAATATATTATAATATAATAAATTAAAATATTTAAGAAAACAAACTACTTATAAAACTTCTGTAATTTTCCCGAAACTCTAAAAGTTTAATATATAATTGCATTTTCAGTTCATCAATATTTACGCTGGATAAATGCTTTTATAAATTGATAAATTTAAAAATACATTAGTATTTATCGGATAAGCATTTTTTTGAAACACGTACCTTGCTGTTGAGCCCAGTAAGCCAATGAGTCAACTCTAGACGCAAAACTGGAATAACAATTTTCGAACTTTCCATTGCCGTCCAAGCCAACTGTTTCAAAATTGGCTTTAACACCACACAATAATGCAGTAGCACATGCTGACGATTCACCGATTTGAGCGTTTAAATTGTAGGTCTGTAAAAATAAATTATACATCACTTATATTATAATAGGTTAAAGAAATCCTTATAGATATAATTTGGATGGAAAGGAGGGTAAAGGGTTTAAACATTGATATTTTATGGGAATGAAGCTATATTGTCTAATCCACTGTTTTAAATTTAAATTTATAAGAGAATTTTAATAAACAGACTTTTGAAAAAAAATATTATGTTTGAGCTTGAATATTATTTTTCTGTATCCATTTTATGTAATTTACTAATTTATTAGCCATTACAATTTAAAATATAAATATTATATAGACATCAGGTACACTTAAATTTATGGTTATTAAAATATATCAGTCATAAAATACAGCCCTTCTAATACTTGAAGCTCTTTATTGTATTATTTGAATCTGGACTATTGACATTTTCCGTTATAGAGAGGATATACTGTATGCATATTTTACATTAAAATCACATATAAATACGTCAAAAACTTGTGTAACACATTGTGTATTAATAAACAATAATATTATTTATTTTATTGCACAAAGTTAGATCTTATTGCTTCAAAAATTATAATATAACACATAATATTTTAAATTCATAATATCTTATTTAAACAATTTAATTGTTGCATTTTATTATAAACCATATTTTTGTACTTAGTATTTTATTTTAATTATTGATCATTTAATTTTTTACAAAATACTTAGATAATCTAAACTCATTAAACGTTGCTGCATACAGCAGTTTGATCGATTGTAGATTTATGGATTATTCGTCGTGTAAATATTAAAATAAATTATACAAGTTTTAATAATATTTCAAAGAGTTTCAATGTTTATTTATTTAAAATACCAGAGGAATACTCAATATTTATCGTTTAATTTTGTATTCAGACTAAATGAACAAATAATGCAAGTGTACTTAATAATAAAAACTCGAAATTTAATACAGTTTGTAGAAATATATTTTTTAAATTTACGTTGATATATAATACGATTAAATAATACATAATATATATTTCGTAGTTACTAATACAAAAAATCGTTTTATGGTTGATAACTAGCTTTGTATATATTATATTCAATACACTTACGTAAATTATCTCATAATTTCTTATTTAATCCAAAAAGGTTTAACGATTTCACCTCATTACATCATATTAATTTTATAACAAATGAGTATTGACTGCGCTACTGCCAATAACAATACAATTTATAATTAAATCGATTTTATGAAATTCATTTACCTGGAATTAGCTGTTATGGTATTTTAATATGATGGAAAAATGAGTATGATATGTTTATAATTAATCATCATAGATTCTAATGGTTAGTTCTTACTTCTGTACGTACCCCCTGATGAAGTAGGTATAATTTATAATTGAATAATAAAAATATTAGAAGAAACTAATGAATAATATAATCAGGCTAAGTTCATAAGTATTTTACCTGGAAAAAAATATTTGATTCAATTGTATAGACTTCTCACATCTTTTTTTGTATTATAAAATTTAAGACCTAGTTTTTTATTTCTGATGAAATTTATTCAAGCGACTCGAGTACTATACATATAAAGTCAGAATAAAGTCAGTCTTATCTAAAGTTTTAAAATTTAAACACTGTCAATGCCCTATATTTTAAGTTATAACATGTATTATGTGTGAAACTAATTTAATTGACTGTCATATTTTGATAACATGAAATCAATTTATTTCATAACAAAACAAGGTCGTTTATAGTTACTTATATTGTCAAAATAAATACTTATATTTTAACAACTACGTGGGAAACCTACATTAAAACCAAAAGGAAATCATTAAATCATAGATTACATCGACTACGTGCCATATTAAAATCAAACTTACCAATTCAGAATAAAAAAAAATAATATAGCTACTCCTACTTCCTGTAGCTACTTATGAAATACACTTTTGGGAAGCATTCAAAAACTTCAATTTAAAAAATCTACAAGAATTTCAATTAATATTCCCCAGAACAATAATATATGCCATCTAGTAATAAGTAATCGAACTTTCCATAATGATCTGAATATAACTTCTACTCTCTGACAAAGCCTCTAATGTATATAAACGTTTTCATAAAAAGCTACATTATTCAAATCCCTAAATTTAAAAACTATCATCTATTGAGCTACCTGATATAATACATAAACTTAAAAGGAAATGGTTCAGACACATCTTATCCTAACTTAAAATAATAATAAAAAATAATTAAACGATTTAAAAAAAACTATAATGATCTATAAACTTGAACTCTGATTAGT
This sequence comes from Aphis craccivora, assembly GCA_009835225.1. NCBI lineage: Eukaryota > Metazoa > Arthropoda > Insecta > Hemiptera > Aphididae > Aphis > Aphis craccivora. The sequence goes on from VUJU01006203.1 coordinate 4,946, forward strand.
ATTTAATTAATTTAATTTTTACTTATTGTATTTCATTGTGGATTAATATCATTAGTATATAGATTTTAAATAAAAATTAATTTTAACAACTAATACAATTATAATAGTATTTAGTTGGGTACTATGTTAAGTGTTGGAAAGTCAAGTGTTAGAAAGTCGAAAGTCATAAATTTTAGTTGTTTCACTGATCAATTTTCAATGTTAACGGTACATAATAATTAAGAATAGTTTTTTTAATTTAAAAAATATTATGAAATAATTGAAACGTTGTATATATTTTTAATTTATATATAAATAACTCGACGAATTTTATTTAGTGTTAGTTTTTTTAATGGTAATCCTTTAAACATTTAAAAATAGCAAGTATTAAAAATCTTAATAATATCACTAAATAATTTTAGAAACCTTATGTAATTCATGATTATCGATTTAACTTCTGAGCTGTTAGATAGTCGTTTAGTTTGTCAATTAGTTTTAAATCTAATTATAGTTATTATTAAGTTAGTTGTATGGTGGCTATACTTGAACTTACTAAGTGATTTTAAGAAAATAAACAGCTTTATTCTATAAAATAGACTAGTTTGCTTAGGCATATATTTAAATAGAACTTTACCCAGCATATTAGCTTATAATAAATAATATATTAATCTGGTCATTTATACAGTTTGTATTTAAATTATTTTATGGTTATTCACAAAACTCACTTAAATATTAAAGTTTAATTTTTATTTATCAGTAAATAATTTTCAAATAATAAGTTTAATAGTATATTATTGTTTAGATACGTTTACTTATTTAACTTAAGTATATTAATAAATCACTTAATACTTAGTTAATTTAAAGTAAATATGTATTGTATTTTTTTTTTTAGCTAGGATGAACTTATAATAATATGTTATCGGAAGATGAATATATTTAAATAGTATATTCAAGACTTAACCTATTGTTCCTGATTTAACATTTGTTATGATTTGTTATATTTATATTGTTTTCATTCAAGTAACTGAAAAATAATGTTTATCATTATTATTGTTCCTAGAATAAAAATATTCATTACATTTACCCACTATTGTATTGTTTTAATATGAGCAGTTGTTATTCTATATTTGAAACCTTTTAACAAAATATGTATTCTTTCAGGTTCTGAGTAGAATTTGATTTAAAAGTGCTAGTGTACACTTTTTGAAATTGTTAATGAGTTCCTTACTCGTGAAAAAGATTCCGAGGAAATTGGAACGCTTAACAATTGGCACATTTATAAACGATTTAAAAAAAATAAATTATTATAAATTAATATACTATTGAAAAACTGTTCTTCCAAAAAAATAATACTTAAAAAAAAAAAAAAAGCCAATAATATAAATAAGAAGATATTTTCGTTTTCGCTCCATTCAAATACTTAAAAATGGATTAAACAGTTCGAGTAATTAGTTTTAGATTTTAAGAAAAAAAATAATATCAATAAATTATGTATTAAATAATAATAAATTTACTATAGAGATTTTTTTATAAAAACATGAATAAATAAATTGGGTAATTAAAAAAATTATAATATCAATGATACTAACCAATTTGTTATGTTTAATACAAATATGCATGCTAACTAATGTTATACTTGAAACATTGTTGTAGAATCTGTTTATAATTTATTATAATTTACAAATCATAAATCAAATATATCATTTAAACCTATTGTATAGGTTGTATTATTATTATTACCAATATAATTATTGCTATTGTTATTGTTATTGAAAAGGTAGTATCATCAGTATACAAAAAATTAAATAAAAACTAATCGTTATGATTTCAGATGCATCATAAATTAAAAAAATATATTTGTTAAAATAAAGTTTTACATTTTATAGTACAAACAAAATATTTACATAGCATTAAATTGAATTAAAAAAATATATCCAAATATTTGAAATTATGGTGTTTAATAATTGTTTCGGATTCTAGCTGTGTTTTTAATCAAACATCTATAACCGGCTAATAACCTATTTCTTTAAAACCGCTAGTCATTGTCTAATGAAACAGACTTGATACCACATGTGCCTACCTTAGAGACCTGCTAGGTGAGGTATCCACGTACCGGACGACAAGTGAGTTGATTGTTTTTCTCATTCAATTCATTGAATATTAACTCGAATGTGACTTATTATTCAGAATGTTACTGAAAATCTTCATGTAATGTATAAATACAATATATTTTATTTATTTGGTTTAATATATTAACCATAATATATTAATAATTTTATAGGTTTAATATATTTTTATTTGGTTATTAGTATAACCATGTTTAACTCATGTCACAAAAATATATGCCTAGTCATTAAATAAAGAAACGTTGTATTCTATTTATTTATAAATTAATATTGTGTAACTTCCATTCACTTTCGGTATCACTATATAAGGTGGAGCACGTTTGTACATACACATTTAAAAAAATATATCCTCACATATTCAGAAACAAAGAAAAATGGGAGAATGGTTGGAAAATCACCACCCAGTGTGTACAAGATATATGCATATCTATTATGTATATAAATTCCTGATGAAAGTTAGCCTATTACATCTTATCTGTCAATTTAAATACCAAAGTAATTTTACACATTGATCGGGTTAAATTCTAAGAAGTAATCAATATCAATAAATGTCTGAAAAATGAAAGACCATTGCATTTTATATTAAATGGAGTAGATATCTCGTATTTCCATAATGTTATTACGATAAGCTTTACGGGTTTTTGAATTATTGCATACATTTATTAATTTAAAAATATTCGTTATTATCAACCTGGTATAGTATTGCACGAATAATTATGTCAAAAGCGTTCATAAACGGAAAAAAAATTATGTGTACATATTCGTTTGAAGAATGACTGGTACAATAAGTAAAACTAAATATAAATTTAATTAAATCCACTGTCAGAATGGTGGAATTTTATGTGGGTCCGTTATTACCCATTGGCACAGGTGTGACGTCACAAATTAATTTCACACTACTTTTTTATTGGATGACACGTGGAAAAATTTCTGAATGTGTAGATGAGTGGATCAAAGAAAATTAACGTGGCTTATGCCATTCGGGGTATTATGTCTTCACCTGGACTCGGTCCAGTCAGTTTTATTATAGTTTTGACATTCACTGTGTGCTAGATTTTCGTTGTACTGATAAAATCAATAGATTTTTTTTATAAGCTTAACCCCATTAGATGGTTATCGTACTAATATACATCTATCGATTCGTATTATGCGACAGTACATGTTCGAGATTTTAGTGCTTATAATTTGACGTTTGTTTCTTAAAAATATATACTTGTGGGAAATTTAAAAATATTTAATCAATACCATTACATTGCGCTATACGTTATATTATACCGTGTGTACTCGCCACTCAAAGTATGGTTTGTTTCGTGTAAAATTGGACACGTTGCATTCCGCTATTTCGTAATTTTTCATAGTTATATACTAGCATAATTATCTATTATATTCTAATTAGTCTTCGGCCAATATTGGCTGCAGAATGCATAAGCTTTCCAGACACAGTCCGTTAGCATCCTAACATCCTAATTACCTCGAATGAACGTTGTAAAGGTACGTTTGACGTTGGAAGGCATACAATTGGTGGTCTACAACCTTCTTCCAGCTGTGTGGCCACAGCTATGCATTTATGTGGAGCGCAGGTCTTGCTGGTGACATGCATCGGTTGCAAAGGCATATCATGTGCAAACTCACCCAATCGATATTATATTCTTGGTGACTATATTTGAATTCCGTAATAACGATAAATGATTATTATATCGTAATTTTGTTATGCATTTAACAATATTATCAAGTGTCAATAGGCGTCACCACTTGGTATTGGGTTTCCAAAGTACTAATTAATATATCACTGGTTCTCGATGCGGCTATTGGATTTCCTCTTTCCCGTTTGAAATTTTTGTGAAATATAGTATTATTTCACTGAGTTACCGGCATGGTAGGTGAGACTGCACCTATAAAATACGAGTGAGGATCGAAAACCCTGCCAGTACACGCGCGGTTGTACGGGGGCCAACAGCTATTAACAGCGAATAATTTATAAACGCAACGGAACAAAATTACAGTCAAATACAATTCAAAGAGTTAGCTAGAACACTGTACAACTTGGAAGAGATTACAGTGCCACTAGTAGAAACGTCTACTTTTCAATGTATCTCTGCTTGACCAGTTGTCTGTGCCGTACTGCCGTGTGATATGCCATAACGCCAACATCATCGGGCATTGGTAAAGCGTGTGATCTACCTGGTCCGCCGTGATCTTCTATTAATGTATTAAATATAGTTATTTTTTTGATTGAATTAAATTTTTATTTTTTATTTGATAGTTAGGTATATTATGTATTGTTTCAACTACCTAAACCTAAGTACAAAAATATAATTTGATACTCTTGGATTATCATCTGCAATTGCACATCATCAAATCTCTTACTAAAATAATTTTAAACAAGCTGTAAATATAAATTAGGAATCGTTTTTTTGTCCAAGCTCTCTTGATCAACTATATTTTAAAGTTGGTTCTAAAAATTGGACCTCTAGCAACTTTGAGTTACCCATTTTTGATTGGTATAAACGAGACTTCTGTTAAATAAATGTTAACGATTTTATTAGTCGTAAATGCTATGCCCATTAATTAATGATCTATAAACTCAACGATACGAAGAAAAAGGGATTCGTGTACACCAAAATATTATTAAGAGATAGGGTATTGGCATTTTTTATTATTATATGTTACCTATACTAATAGTAGATTACGGCGCACCCGGTATATTACACGCTTTACCAATGTCCATCATCGTAAAATAACAACACGTAAAAGAAACATACCTCAATAATAATAAAAAAATATGTGTTTAATTAAATTATTTTCTATCTACTTTTTTTCACCAAACGTTGAACTTTTGTTTATCGATAAAAGTACTGGCCACCACTGTTTCGCACAATAATCCGTTCAATTTATTACAGTTTAACTACGTATCACTGCGTTCGGGTCGACTCAACGAGCGCTTTTATATCGGCACCGCAGAGCGGTTATCAACCTGTTGTACGATTTGATCACAGGTTATATACCATATACAGACGAATATTATTGTTTGGAGGTATAGGAACCCGACGCGAAAACACGGATTTATTGTTTCTTTTATACCTTCCCTTTCGCCACAACCGTTCGGCGCAAAACAATGGATGTACACACACACACACACTAGCATATAGCTATATATAGTATAATATTTACAACGGAAGAATAATAATTTAGTAGCCGGTCAGTGAAAAAAATAAAATAAAAACCTATATATACAGTAACCACCCTACGGATGTGCGTTTTAATATACTGAAAGAGGAAATGAAACCTTGGCAAATGTCCTGTAAGAGATTAATCGGACAATACGCGGTGGTGGCGGAGAAGCAGATTCGGCGAGAGGATAACATGAATCTCTTTTTCTTTTTTACCATCCGTTTTAATATTGTTACTGCGGCCACAACCACCGTGTTTACCGTCCACTCGTGGACGAGAATTTATTTATTTATTTATTTTGAGTTCGTACCGTAATTAAGAGTAATTTTTCGTCTGCTTCCAACGCTTTTACATCCTATATCGGCGCACATGGTAAAAATAAGTGGGCGTGTCTAGTGTGTGCAATAATATAACAGCTATGTAATAATGTCGGCCAAAGAAAAATAAATAATCAAAAAGTACCCTAAAAGCGGCCTATACTAACAATCGGTTAACGTCGGATGTCGGGAAACTGAGTAACGGGTAATGGAGTCAGCGAGAGGTCCAAAACGTGCACACCGTACGTAATACATTTTATATAATTAGGAAATACGTTTAAAAACATCATAACAGTGGTTTTATGGAATTGTACTTTTGAAATCGTTTAATTACGACTGGTAATTCATATGGTTGCCTATACCTTTTCTACCTGTTATAATCGCTTTATTATTATTATCAACTGAACCGACTAAACGCTGTGATATACCTTAGGGCTGGGATTTTAATGCACTAAAAAATCTCAAAAAATGCCCTTAAAAAAATGCAAAAATGACTTAAAAAACTCAAAAAATGCAATATAAAAATGCATTTATATT
>VUJU01006204.1:0-11067 GCA_009835225.1 Aphis craccivora
AAAAAAAAATTGTTACTAACAATTTTTTTATTGACACTTCAAGATAAAATTCTCATAAAAATCGAAAATTTCAGTGGTCTATTAATAACTCAAAAAAAGTCAAAATGTTTTGAAAATTTAACTGTATATTGATAACACTGACATAAACATTTGGTGAAATTTTCAAATATTTACAGATTTGGTCGAAAACTGGTTTTGCGTAAAAATTCCCGTTTTTCCTTCATTTTTTTTTTTGTTTTTCTCGATTTTTTTGAAAACTGTTGGAAAATATTTACTTTTGACCTTTATAATGCATCAAGGGTATTCACTTTTACATCAGAAACCACCCCCAAAGTTTGAAATTGGAGCATTATTTCGACTAGTCATGCTGTACACAGACAAAAAAAACACACATTGTAAAGTCAGTACATTCATCACTTCGTTCAGAATCTAAAATGTTGTTCTGTAATGACTTCAAATTATGAACTATGTAAAAAAAAATATTTTTGAAAATGTTAATAAATCTTACGAATAAAATAATCATTCTATTAAAGATTATAATTTATGGAGCAAATAATTTTTAAATATGTATATAAGTTGGAGCAAGCAGTACAACTAGTATGTAATAAATTATAACAATAAAAAAAAATTATTTAATGATTTCTATTTAAAGAAATTTGATTAATTTTATGTGAAACTAATTCGAAATCTTCAAAAGTTAATAGATACTAAAATGAGTAAAATATAACTATGTAAGTAGAAATTGATTTTAATAATGAGTATAAATTAAACAAAGTGTTTAAATTCAGTTATGTTTGTGTTAAAAAAAGATGCCAAGAAAATACAATTAAAGCTCCTGCAAAATAATGTTGCAATAAACCATTGCTGATTTTGCACGGAGTTCCAATTATATAACCCATGTAGACATGTAGTATAAATAAATTATACATTATATGTTTTTAAAATTTCAGCTATATTAAAATTGTACGTAATAAATTACTTAAATTTAAGTATATAAAAAAAATACGGATAAAGGTTAAAACCTTTTATAAATTTATTTTTATTTTTGTTTTTTGAAGTTGTAATCAAAATGTTAGAATAATAAAATTTACAACTATATTATGAAATAACTTTATAATTTTTACGACGATCACCAATTAATAATATCTTAATTGTTGACATAATAAAATAATTTTTGGTCTATTTTATTTCAATAACTTTAAAGGAAATTTAAAAACTATATATAAAATATCCAAAAATATAACTACCCATTTAATGAAATCTTTTATTTTAAGACTACCCATGTTTTATGTATTATATCCGTGATATTATTTTTTTAAATTGTATTATAATGGTTATTTATAATAATTTTTATTTAATTTACTTTGTAATTTAAAAACTTTTAGTAGTAGTTTAAACTGTTTAGAGTGTGGTTATACATATGCATATTGCATATACTCGTATATTATATACACCCACGTCAATAATAAGCAAAGAAGAGTCGGCACAAAACCTTCAACAGGGATAACATGACACAGAGTTCATGATATAATACCATATTACAGTTCTAAACGTCATATTTTACAAGTGTTGATAAGTTTGTACTAAGTTTGATATTCCATTATATTAACAACTTATGAACAACAACAATATTCTAACAATTAACTAGAATAAGTAGAAGCAACGCACGCTCTACGTAATCAATACAGCGATGAACATCAAATACTGAAAATAAAATAATAATATACAGAGTGATACGTTTAACGTAAGACATACATAGATTATTTCAGAAAATATTAATGTTTTTGAATAATTTTTTAAGTTTTTTACTCTTTACAATGACGATATCCATTTGTATTTTCATACAAAAGCTCTTTTGGAGCTTTCACTCTAAAGCTGAATATTATTCAGAGTACGTTGATCTATCAAAATCAAACTTTGCCCAACTAGTTTATTAGTTATGACTTGAGAACAGATTTCATTGTATATGCATATTTTAATTGGAATGAGATATCTGATAAATAAAACATGTATTATTTAAATCATATAGGTATTTGAAATAAACACAAATTTATTTTACATATTTTTAAGACTTTGCGTATAAATACATACTTTTATATACTTATTAAATAACTAAAAATTTCCTACACATATATTATGTAATTATTTTATTAATTTTTAATTCATCGACTGGAAGAAATAATAAGGTAAAATACCCTGACGTCGATTAATTAATAAAGGAACAGTTAAAAAATATTTCTTAAAGCCCAAAGTCGAGTTTTAAAATTTAAAAAAAATTATATCATGACCTCAATCGACTTCTAGAGCCTGTTTCGAATTGGAGTCTATGATTAGTAAAAACCACTCAATAATATTTTAAACTTTTTGAAAAATTAAATAAATGATTATTTCAAATTTAGTTACTAAAACAATGGAACTAAATCCACTTTAAATTTTTAAGCCTCAGAAAATAATAATATGTAGTTTTTCACTAATTCAAGAATCAGTTAAAAGGACGTTGTACCCGCATATGTTGTCTCCGTCTTACACACGAACGTCATAGAAAATTTTTGTTCACCAGTTTCAAAAGTATGCTGTCAGTTTTTATATTAGAGTGAATTGACCTATTATATAATTTAACTGTAAGATTATTATCTAGAGCCCCACGTGGCCTTTTATTGATATTATTATTTTTAAGTAAGTATATTATGACCCTTTTGAAACTCTATATTTTAAAATGATCATAACTTACTTAAAATTATAATATCAATAAAAGTCTACGTGGGGCCCTAGATAATAATCTTACCTTTAAATTATAGGTCAATTCACTCTAATATCAAAACTAACAGCATACTTTTTAAACTGGTGAACGAAATTTCGTTATATTGTATGTATGTAAGACGTCGTGGAGACAACACATGCGGGTACGGTGTCCTCTTAAGTAATAAATACATACTCTTATGCTCTGATATAATTATATTACATATATATATAACATTTTTATCTATTTTTTTTTTTTTTTTTGTTAAGCAATTACCTATTGCATATATTTTTTTTTCTTTATTACAAAAAAATCTGTTTTCTAGTTATAAGTATTTAAAATTCAGTTTTTTATGTATTTAAGTACTCCAAAAATATTCTGCTTTAGAATTAAGATTTAATATTACTGCAGATTTCTGTAGATATAAAAATTTAAACAAACATTGTTTTTAAATAAATTAGATGGTAAAATATTATTAACTTTTTAAATTAAGTAATAAGTTCACTAAAAAATACATAAGAAAATTTAATTTAAACTGAAAACTGTATTTTAATATTCATAATGTAATTTTCACTTATAATTCATAACACATTTTTTTGTTAAACTATTGAAATATTCATCAAAATCTATAATGTCAAATTTAGTATACACTTAAATCGTTAGGCTGTTTAAAAATTCAATTATTTTGTGAAGAGCATATACTATTTAGTATATAGCTATTAACTACCCATTCAAAATAGTTATATAATTTCATTTTTTTTTTTTTTTTTTCATAAAACCCAGCTGAATTTTAGATTTATGGATAAAAAAATCGTAAAAAGATTTTTTGAAAACGTTGACATTTAAAATCGTACGTATTTCATATACAAACATATATTGAGAAAAACACCAATCAATATTTGGAGGATTGCAGGATCACAAAAAATGTTCATGCAAAACATTACATGCCATAAAAAAAAACTAATTGTAATAAAAAATACACAACCAATTCAAATTGTAATTATTTTAGATAAATAACTTCTTTTTTATTTTATAAATAATAGCTTAATTCAGTAAATATAACATATTAAAATAACAAATAATCTTTGATTTTATTTCATAATAATTTAATTAATAATAATATATGAATACTAATTATTTGATACAAAACAGTTTATTATTAAAGTTACCTATGTTACTTTTTGTACACGAAATAAATGAAAAATGAATCTACTATATATTTTATAAATCTACCATTACCTAGTATCTTTGCAATAATTCTAAAATTTAGCTGATTTTTGAAAAAAAGAATTAAAAAAATTAATGGTCGAATTCTTTATAAAAATACTAAATTCTTAAACGGCCAAGATATTTAAACAAAAATTATTATCTATATTCCGTTTGTAATGTGAACATAACATACTTAGATTCTTAACAAATATTGAAATATATGAAAATAGTTTTGAGAAAAAAAATAGATAATAAAATAATTGTACCTAACCTAATTATAAGTTATGAATATTATATTATTATATTATAAAAAACCTTGTATTAAATTTTCAACTCTTAGCTACTTATACAAAAATTTTTATGAAATATATCTACAAAATAATTTGCAAATATTCAGGAATTTGACAAATTTTTGTCAATATTTGAAATTCAAATGCTAATAAAAAAAAATTGTGCCTATGTATTCTTATAATTTTTAAATCACTGTAAGAAGAACGTATGAGGAATTTTTTATTAAATTTTCAAGTATTTCTAATGGGCAAAAAAAAATTTTATCGACACTTCAAAAAAAATTGTTTCAGAAAAATTGAAAATTTCAGTTGTCTATAAATAGCTCAAAAAAAGTCAAAATATTTTGAAAACTAATTCATGTAAAGAAAATGCTAATCTAAATAACTGGTGAAATTTTCAAGTATCTTGAAAAATAATAAATAGGTATTTAATATCGTTTGTGATAAAACGTTATCGTTACGCTATTTCGTAAAAATTTAAAATTCACACTTCAAATTTTTCCTATAATGATGCTTCGAGTTTTCTCTATAGAAACTTGAAGGAAAACTTATGAAAAACTTAGTGTTGTATTTTTAATTATAAACACACAAATTTTTATGATTTTTCAACTTCAAAATTACATACAAATTTTCGCGTTTTCGTCAGATTTCGTAAAAATTTGAACTATAAACACTTATAAAAAAAAATTATTACTAACGATTTTTAATTTTTTTTTAGCTACAATAAGAACAACTAATAAAGAACCTTGTATTAAATTTTAAAAAATGTTTTGGTCATTCAACATTTTTTTATCGACACTTCCAAAAAAAATTCTCATTAAAATCGAAAATTTCAATGGCCTATTTATAAATCAAAAAAAGTCAAAAAATTTTGAAAATTTAACTGTATATTTATAACACTGACATAAATATTTGGTGAAAATTTCAAATATTTACAGTGATTAGTTTTTGAATTACAACCATATAAAAAAATCGATTTGGTCGAAAACTGATTTTGCGTAAAAATTCCCGTTTTTCCTTAATTTATTTTTGGGTATTCTCGGTGCTTTTGAAAACTATAGGGAAATTCAAAAAATGACCTCCCCAATACACCAACTAGATTCACTTACGAATCAGAAAAGCTACTGAAGTTGAAAATCAAAGCATTAATTCGACATTCAGATTACAACACGTGAAAATTCAATAAACCCAATAGGAACTCTATTTTTTCTTATTATTTTAAAAGTCCTTAATTATCCAAGTGGATTTAAAATGTTTTAAAACATATTTAAGAAAAATTACTATTAGTACTTTCTATAAATGGGCTATAAAAATAATTTTAATATTAATCAAAATGTGTTTTTATTTTAATTCTAAGAATACAATTGTTATTTTGTAAACCTGAAATTTGAACACAAGGTTATTAGCATTAATACTGATACCTAAAGCTATTATAAAATGAAAAAATCGGGCAAGTATAGGTAACTATTTTACTGTACAGTATGAGTCGAGTGGAATTCGTCATTGAGTAGGTCACTGTAATGGATGTGATAAATTTGAATTCAATGATAAATCATTGCATACATATGATTATGAGCGAAGTCAGTCTGTCAGCCAATATTCCTAAGTGCGTTTTATTATATATTTATATACATTATTGCTACTAAATTGATTAATTTCACTATTATTATTATTTATTACTGTAAATTGAAATAATTGTTGACAAAAATATCGCATTTATTATAATAGTATTATAATATATTTTTGTTATTAACTTAGTCAATACCGTTGACTTGTGGATACCGACAATATGATTACTGGTTAAATTCTTAGTATATAATATACGAGTTTATTATACAGATAATATTATATTAATAGCTAAATACTCTGAAATATTCTTAAATTAAAACAAATTATCTAAATCCAGTGGCGTAACTGAAGGCCCGGAGACCCTTGGGTCCACGGGACCCAGAGGCCCACAGTAATTTGGTGGCCTTTGGTTATAGGGTTATATTTTTAATAACAATATTTTAAGGGCCCATTTTTTATTTTTGCGGAAGGCTAAACTTTTTTTATGCCACTGCCAAAATCGTTACTCTTCGTTTAAAACGTTTAAATATATAATTTTATCAAAATTATATTTTGTATAAAAAAAATGTGCTTATACCTATATATACTTTTTAGATTTTTGTTTTCAGTAAAAAATTCCTATGATAAACTTTGTATTACGTTTTCAAGCCTCAGCTTTAAAAATTGAAAATATTATAATTTATAAGTTCTTAACTACTATAAAATAATTTGAAAATGTTTTTGAATTTGATTTCGACTAAATTTTAACTTCAAACGCTCATAAAAGAAAATTATGACATTCCAACTATATTCAGCTTCCTATCAGAAAATAAATTTAAATAGAAAATTTAAGTTTTTTATTGCTCTAAAAGGTAGTGACATCGGACACAATAAAAAAGTACATAAATAGTTTTAAAATCTGTAATAAATTCGCTCTGCTCAATTTGAAAATTAATTATTAAATTAATCATAAGATTTGTTATAAGTTTCAATTTTTATCATTATAAATGATAAAATAATAAATATTTTTTTATATTTGATAAACTTTAAGATATAAATTATACATTATACAAATAACCATATAGGTACACACTAGATAAATTAGTATTTTCTGATGTACTTACTATTATACAGTGACATACTGAAGTAAATTTTTTTAAGAAATCGCCTTAAGACGAAAGTGGGTAGGTAGGTGGGTGTCGGACAATGAATTTAATTAGTGCGATAAAAAACTTTTTTATAATTATATTTATACTATTCAGTAAAGAAAAAAAAATTGTAAATTAAAAGCTATGGGTGCATTCAAAATAGTTTGCTTCATGTCTAAAAACTGTTCAGCAAGCTACTGCTATTACCAGCAAATTAAAATACTAAAACCTATATTTTCAGTTATTTTAGATTCAAAATAAAACAATACTTAAGGAATTTTAATAGTTTTACAATAAAAATTTTATATGTAAATGAGACATGTGTGTAACAACTGTCGAACAATATTGTTGAACGGAAATTTTTCATATTTTCAGAATAGAAACCATTCCATGTATACCATGTAGATGTCTTGTTTAACCTAGTTTATTAGGCTAGTTAGTATACAGAATGAAAACAAAAAATATCAATTATCAACTAATTTTTGGTAAAATGGAATTGTTTTTCGTTGAAATTTATAATTGAATAATAATTAAGAACTTGAAAATTTCAACGAATATTAATAAAACTAATATTTTTTTGGCATATATTTTGGCTTAACATTTTAATATGAATTTCATTTGTCAGTTCTTATAAAAATTAAATAATTTCAAAAATACAAGGTCACAGTTTTCGTATGAAGATTCAATAAAAAGCTGTTTAAATTCGTGTTAACAATATTCGTCAAAATCACAAAATTTTGCAATTTATATTGTAGTAAAAAATGCATAACGTTTCAAATTTGAATACTTAAGACTTTAAAGTTTAATACGAGATATAAATGTTTCTTGAAATAATTTAAACACATCGAAAATACTTATTCAAATGTTTTCTTATAATCTTTGAACTTTAAAGTTATCTTTTAAGTCATTAAACATTATGTTTTGAAATAATATTTTTATTGATATCGTGGAATTAAAAAAAATAAATAAATATTATTCATGGATACTAAGAACTTGTTTGCTGTTATATACACATATATATGATATTATTTTCTAATCTTTTCACGCCGTTCTATGGAATACGGTTCGTCAATAATGACGTATAAGTTATTTTCGATGTTTTCTTATTACATATTAACAATGAATTAAAAATGTATTATTAATAATAAAAATAAAATAATATGTTATAAATGTTATAATTTATAAATCATCATTGTGTATTGGTGTTGCTTAATATTCACCTGGTCCTTCGTTCAGGTTAGGTTTTAATCGTATTTTTGTACACAAATACACAATGATGATATTGTATCTTATTGTATTCAAATTTAACACATCTTGCTTTACCTACTCAAAACATCGAAACCTACAAATATATTACCTATAGTAAAAATAAGTTTCCCTGATTTCATTTAATATATCGGTACGTGTTGTACCTACTTATTATACTATTATACCTATTATAATTGTACACTCCTTTATAGGCTGATTGGGCTGTATGTTTATCATAAAACCAAAGTATATATACCTATATATATATAGTGTTAAAATGTATTATATAAAACTATAAAAGTACCTTGAATTAAATGCATCATTAAAACAACTGCAGAACCACTATTACTTGTATCATTATACTTTCGTGCCTGGACGATATCGGTGGCCTTTTTCGCGTAAGTATACTCCTATTATCGCGGCTATCAATGGTCATATCACCCCAAGCAGTTAAAATATCTATTATAATGAGTGGATTACTGGATTATACGATGCGATTCTTTATTATAATATTTTTGTACTTTATAAAATATTATTAATATATAATATATATCATAATAAAAATCTAAAATAGATGATTATTGTTCGATTGGCGGCATTGCGTATAAAATAAACCTACGCATTGAAGGTCGGAGGTATCATTTATTGATTATATAAAACACAAATATAGACACAAACAACAAATCATTTACAAACACACATCATATTACCATAGTCCATAATATATAATCGGCGGTGGTTCACATGTTTATGCATTAATAATTTGCCTATATAGGTAGTATAATTTATAATATAATATATATATATATATATATATTATAAATGTGCATAAATATATAGATACTATAGTTAACATAATATATTACACATATTGTATAATGGTGGAAGCAACAAAAAAGAAAAAAGAAAAAATGTAAAATCTTGACGATTGTATATATATACGCATAATATTATAATGGCCTGCGGTCCAGGACCACTATTATAATGTTCGCTTGTGTGCGTGCTTGTGCGTGTGCGTCTGCAACGAAATAACACACACGACAACGCCGCGAATATTGCCAAATCGTAGTTTTCTATCCGGTGCGTCGTCGTCCTAGTCGTCGTCGTCGTCGTCAGAACGAGAAGAATAATAATAAAAAAAGAAATAATAAAAAAACAAAAACGAGCCGCCTATTATGTGTTGCGTGCATATATTATACATATATATATATAATTATATACCTAATTCACAGTGACGGTGCGAGAGGGGTTTTACGAAACTATTGTCTCACTATACGCTTAAACGGGGTGTACCTATGGTGTATATATATATATATACCGGATAGGATTCGGCACATATAATATATATATATATATATATTATATTCCTGCACGTCGTATTTCATCTATACCGCTGAGTATCCCCCATACGGCCATAACACGCTGTACGCGTAGTTACATAATAAAACCTGACGTTCTTGGAAGTATAATCGTGAGTTATACCTATACCTACCACACTGCTGCAGTGTGTTGTCGAGCGTGTTTCCAAAAAACCAACCGGGCGCTCGAACTATATGGCGGGGCCAGAACATTATATTATTATAACATCGTACCCATACCATATATTATTTGGAGAAAAAAACGTTAAAATCTAGTACCTAGTTATGTATTAGTTATGTTTTAAACGAGTTTAGCAATATATATATATAGATTTTTTAAAGCGGTTAAGGCGGACAATCATTTGAGTATTTAAACACGCCTATATATAGTGTATGGGCAAATTTAAGTCAGAGGACACGACATTTAAGGGGGACGTTGTTCTTTTTCAACAGCCCAATAACAGACTTAATTGTAGTTAGTTAAAAACATGCATGTCAGTTTTTAAAATGTTTAAGACATTTTTAATATAAGTACTGTGTAAAATGTACAAAATGTAAGTAAATACTAAAGGAAATTATTTTCACAATAATAATTAATATTTATCATTTATAAAAGTTCGAGTATACTATGTAAAGAAATATAATATTATATCTGCAAGCAGTTGAAACGTGCCCTTATTATGTAAATCTAAGTTCTAGCTTTTTTTGTATATTTTTTATCTTCTTCATTCGAACGAAATATCTCTGATATTACTCAATATAGATACAATTTTGCAAAAAATTGTATGAGGGCAATGGGTAGGTTATGACTTATGAATATATGTACATACGACAACATTAATATTAAAAGCCTTTACAATTTTATTTCTAGACTTGTTTTATCATTACAGCAGTAATTGTATGGTGTATTTACACAACATAATTTATAAAAAATACAAAAATCTCTTAAATTTTGTCCATGATGATTTGTGAGAAACCTCTTATAGTGTTTATTATTCTTTACTCTATCAGTACCATTTTAACAGTCATATTTAGTATTGTAATTTAGTTTTTACGATCACTATATAAACTGAGTTAGTTTGATTTCGTTCTTTTAGATTCTGAACGAAGTGATGAATGTACTGACTTTACAATGTGTGTTTTTTTTGTCTGTGTACAGCATGACTAGTCGAAATAATGCTCCAATTTCAAACTTTGGGGGTGGTTTCTGATGTAAAAGTGAATACCCTTGATGCATTATAAAGGTCAAAAGTAAATATTTTCCAACAGTTTTCAAAAAAATCGAGAAAAACAAAAAAAAAAATGAAGGAAAAACGGGAATTTTTACGCAAAACCAGTTTTCGACCAAATCTGTAAATATTTGAAAATTTCACCAAATGTTTATGTCAGTGTTATCAATATACAGTTAAATTTTCAAAACATTTTGACTTTTTTTGAGTTATTAATAGACCACTGAAATTTTCGATTTTTATGAGAATTTTATCTTGAAGTGTCAATAAAAAAATTGTTAGTAACAATTTTTTTTT
>VUJU01006207.1:0-11047 GCA_009835225.1 Aphis craccivora
TTCAAAGGTAAAAATTATTTTTTTGTTTTAGAAAAAAATAATATTTGTTACCGACTTTTCATCATTGACAATTTGTGAAATTGCGCTTAACAACTTGTCTTTAGTTACAGCATTTAAGTCCATAGAAATCGCCATTCCGGCGTTAACAAGATTGTCGATATTTCTCGGTTGGTCATAAAAAATTGGAAATCCAAGAACAGGCACTCCTGCGTCCACAGTTTCGTACACTCCGGATACGCCTCCATGACTGATAAACAGTTTCATATTAGGATGCACTAAATAATAAGGCCAAATTATTATTCGTTTCTAGATTATAAATTATAGTCTAGTTAAAAACTACAATGTTAATGTTAAATAATACGGTCAGATAACTTATACATTTTTAAAATTAATATTATAATTGTTCAATTTAAAAGTTATGTTCTTGAATACAAACGTACAAAGAATGTCACGTTGCGGAAACCATTTCCGTGTCATCACATTTTTCGGTTTGTCTTTCATATCACCTTCGTATTTCCACAACACTTTCTGTGGAATTTTAGAGAAACATTCACGAAACACGCTCAGAACATCTTCTGGTAACGATGACATTAAAACCACCGAACCAAATGTAAAGTAAATTACACCATGAGGAGCGTCGTCAATAAATTCTAAAATATCCTGTTAACGAGAAAATAAATTTCATAGAAATTAATTTAATAATTCAACAAATGTTATGTATATACGTTCATACACTATGATTAATTATTGCATTTTTAAAATTGAATTTAACACATCTTTTGAAGTGAAATACTCAATGACGAGTTATACTCAACCTCTACGGAACAACAGAAAGGTTACTTATTTTTATTATTATAGTATTAAGCAACATATCAGAAACATATTAAAAATGATCAGTTATGAATCGTTGATAAAACTATTGTGTTGATGAGCCATAGTTAATATACGCTATCAAACGTATTTTTAATTATTTCAATTTTCTTTTTTTAATCCACTCTGACACAGTCTGACCTCTGTTTAGTGCCAGTGTCCTGCGATTTGGACTTTAAAATGAACTTATAATTTACAAATTAATTAATTTACCTTCGGTATCTGTCCTGGCGAGGTCAAATGTATTCCTCCAATTTGTACGATATCCGGTGATAAAGGCCTAGACGGTTCGGTGATAAAATGCGTATTGGTGAAAGTCAACGATGGTTTGACTAGTTCCATAGCGTCACACGCTAGCGGTTGGATTTGCCGGTGTCGCCGTTCTTCTCGCCATAACAACCACGAACCGTAAACTATATGCAACGTATTTGCAAAACGGTCGGGAAATGTTTTTGGGACACCGCGCCAGAACAGCAAGTTGGAAACAGCAGCGGGGTTAGGGACATGCCCGAAGAATGAACGCTCTGAATGTGTGACGATCGGCGACGGCATTACGTATATGACGGGAATTTGGAGAACGTTGGCCGCGTACGACACGCAATCTAACCAAAGGGCCTCGGTGACAACTACGTCGAATACCCGTGACTTGTTAAAAAAAATTTCTCGCATTAGCGGGTTTTTGAATATGGCTCCGCAGCTGGTTCTGGTTGTATTTACTATGTATGCGATCATCGTTCGCGTCGACCTTTTAATTTCCGACATTTTCGTGCCCAACCTCGATTCCAAATCGTCTGAAACGTTGACAACAGTATAACCTTCCCGGTCACCGTCCTCGAGTGGTGTGAATACTGTCACGTTATGGCCGCGGTCAGTCAACGTTCGCAGCACAGCTCGCACTGGGTTCCAGTGACTCCTGCTGTTGATCGTTTGCACCGCCAGAATGTTCGCAGACTCGATCGGTGGAAACAACAACTGACATATGCCAAAAGTGATCATAAAAACCTCTAAACGCGAAGTCATCGTGATTTTTATTCACGTCAGTGTTGAGTCTTCTACTCTGTAATTTAAGTACATAGTATATATCATACTGATATTAAAGCTTATTATCAAGCTAACCTAACCTAAAGCTAAAGCTAACCTAAGGTAGTATTAGTTTTCATCTTATCAATTTGATATATAATTATATAGCCCATAATACATCCGTATTTTACATTTATTATTTTTACAATGTATTAATATTTGGGTTAGTGTTCCAAATTTTCAATTTTTTTTTTCTTTTCTTTTTTTTTTTTTTTTTTTGTGACAAATTATTCAAACTGCTTAGTAACTTAAAAGTTGTTTTTAATTATTTATTAATCATTATTCGTTAAAATAATTATTATGCATATTACGCACTTACCTTTATTTTTATTTATTATTATTATTTTTTACAATTATTAATGCTTTCTTGTTTAATTTATCATATTTTAATTGAATAAATAAAATATTAACAGAAAACTTTAATATTATTTAATATTTTACTTCACTCAATACAATTCGAAAGACTTATAACATACCAACAATAATAATTATAACATTACAGATATTTTAATTTTTATATATTTAATATTACCTATAGCATAATTAAATAATCTTATCAAAGTATACATTATACATAGTAAATTTATGGTACTTTTTTGCTACTTATTGACTTATATTACAATTATAGAAGAATATAAGTGAATTATCATATTTTTATCAAATAATTTGACACGATCACTCTTCTCTCCAACCATATAACGCGTGCATCAGCTCAAAAAGAATTTCATTTAAATTTATTAGACTGTGTTTGCCTAGACGATTATTTTATTTGTCACTTTACACTTAAATCTTAATTTTCATTGATTTTGCTACACACACATTTCACTTTCACTTCACAGTAAATGCAAATATAATAAACAAGATGATCTTAGTATTTATGGATTAAAATGATTAAATAACTTTAAATTATATCACTACCTATACATTTATCCTTTTTACAACAATGGTCTTTATCTACAGGTTATAAATTTTAAGAAATAAATTAAACCTTGTATCTATAATTTAACTGCTTGTAACAATCAGAATCAATATTTTTATTTTCAATACTAATATTAGATGTTGCCGAACTTTAATCAGATTGATTCAAAACTAATAGATACTACTTAGTTTATTATGAAAAAGAAAACCAATACCAACGATTCTATCCTATATAATACAAAATAGTAGCTTTTTCAGGTTGATAATTAATAACAAATAAATATATCCGTACAGGAAAAAAAACTCGACCTACAACCACTGAACTTTAATTTCTTATTTTTTTAGATTCTGAACAGAGTGATGGATGTATTAATCCTACACTACTACAGTCTTTTCACTCTTTTTACTTACTCTTTTTTTTTTTTTTTTGTTTATCTGTGTACACTGTACAGAATAACTAGTCAAAATAATGCTTCAATTTCCTACTTACGAGGTGGTTTCCGATGGTAAAGTGAATATCCTTGTGCATTATAAAGAGGTAAAAAGTAAACACTTACTAATAGTTTAAAAAAAAAAAAATAAATAAATAAATAAAAACAAAAAAAAAGTGAAAACCGGGAATTTTTACGCAAAACTAATTTTCGACCAAAATCGATTTTTGACATTTTATGTCTTTTCTTTGGCACATAGGTTTGAAAAACGTAACGGAAGTCGCGTAACAGAAAAAAAGGGTTACATAGAAAGCGTTACGATCTGCCTTGGCACAGAGAATCTAAAAATGTTATGTTATGTTACGGTTACCCTGGTTACCTGATTACCCATGGTAACGGGAAATTATCTGCCTTGGTACGCAGAATCGAAAAGTGTAACGATTAGTCTGTGATAGATCGTGGTTCATTATATGTGAGACATAAAATGTCTCACTTCATTGCAGATTCGTATGCAATATGACATGATTTTTAGATTCTGAACGAAGTGAAGAATTTATTGATTTTACAATGATGTGTGTGTTTTTTTTTTTTTTTGGATTTTTACAGCATAACTAGTCGAAATAATGCTCCAATTTCAAACTTTGGGGGTGGTTTCCGATGTAAAAGTGAATATCCTTGGTACATTATAGAGTTCAAAAGTTAACATTTTCCATCAGTTTTCAAAAAAATCGAGAAAAACAAAAAAAAAATGACGGAAAAACGGGAATTTTTACGCAAAACCAGTTTTCGACAAAATCGATTTTTTTATATGGTTGTAATTAAAAAACTAATTACTGTAAATACTTTAAATTTTCACCCAAATGTTAATTTCAGTGTTATCTATATATATAGTTAAATTTTTGGCTTTTTTTAAAGTTATTTATAGACAACTGAAATTTTCAACTTTTCTGAAAAAATATTTTTGAAGTGTCGATAAAATTTTTTTGGCCCTATCAAAATACTTAAAAATTTAATGCAAAGTTCCTCATAAGTTCTTCCTATAGTGATTAAAAAATTATAAGAATACATAGGCACAATTTTTTTTTATTAGCATTTGAAGTTCAAATATTGACAAAAATTCGTCAAAAGCATGAATATTTACAAATTATTTTGTAGGTATAATTCATACAAATTTTTGTACAAGTAGCTAAGAGTTGAAAATTTAATAAAGATTTTTCTAAGCTAAGATTTGACAATTTAATACAAGGTTTTTCATAAATTTAACTTACAAGAATTATAAAAGAACTTAAATGTTGGCGTATTCAGGCGATTAAATATAAACCACCTTTTTCACCAACTACTGGAAATTGTATCCTAGCCTGACAGATCATCTTCGATCAGTATCGTTTTTTGTATACAATAATACCTACCATTTGATTCAAATTTAATACTCCTATTATTTATAATAGTGATCCACACTACACCTAATGTACAGCACAGCGATACCCCTTACCCGTTTTTTTTTAATATAAAACAGATTTAATTTGAAGTTTTTATACGTTTAATTAACTTTTTCAACTACAAAAGTATAATATTTCTAAATTTCTATTATAGAATAAAATATTTAAAAAATAGTGGTTGCCATTTAAGAATCAAAATTTGACACCCCGGCCTGTACGTGATATACGTATGAACAACTGTTAACTGATGTTGAAGTAGGTTGAAACGAATAAAATGAAAAAAAAATAAAGTGTGTTTTTCGTTCAAAATTATTCAAAGTAATTTATTAATGTAAATTATTTTCTCTTTGTAAATGAATTCTCCGGTACTAAAATTTAACATAAAGTAAAATAAAGGTACTTGTGCTCACTCTGGTGAGTTATGTATAGAAAAGCCCTATCTCGGACTGCCAGTTATAGGTCCTATTTTCCACTATCCTTAAATACACCCATTCTAGTCAAGCTAGCTGACCATCGTGTTCCAACGGTTTACGTCATTTATGCGTTTTAAGATTCATGTATACATACCTACATACGAGGATCCATTTAGAATATTAAGATAATGCCACCCAGGTGACAACTACAACCGTTGAGTTACTATTCATTAAAAATGGTATTTTATTGCGAATCGTTGATTATAGGCCTATTATAGTACATGGCTCTTATGATATTAGCATATCCGAAAGCGGATGACGTCAAAATCTAATATATAATTTTTTCATTTCAGTATTGTATTTATTGATCTAACTGGGATCCAGCACGGATTTACTTACACCTATCTAAATCACGTTAGAAGTATTTTAAAGTTAAATTCTACATTGAAATACCAGCTATTATCTATACATGTATTGTATTATTATACAGGAGCACGTAGCAATAATAAGGGAGTAGATTTCGAAAAATATTTTCAAATATATTGTCTACCTAATATGTTTTTTACTAATAATCAAAAGCCACTCAAGCCAGAATTCAAAACTATTCATTATGGTAGTAAAAAACTGTTTTCTTACTTTTTTAAAACACTATACAACAGCTTTGTTGTAGTATAAGTTACTAGAAAATTTGCTTCGACAAGTAGTTTATGTTTTAATATTCTAACCCACCCGGATGTGAGTGAATTACGTTTATATTCATGTCCGGTTATATTTATCTGAGACAATATACACTTGAAGATAGCAATATATTGTAGACAATATGGTATTAGACGTAATTTATATACCTAACATGCATAGGTTTTAAACGCTTATAAAAAATTATTTATAAAACAACAATATTATGATATTATGCGAGATTATTGATGTTTATAGTATTTAATACATACATTTTATGGGTATAAATCGATAAGACCAATGGATTTATTATATTTTTATATTACCTACATAAGTATATTTTCTTGGTGTACATAACTTGGGTGACTGATTTGTCGATCCACATTGCTGATAATTATTATATTTTACATAAATATTTTATTAGTAACCTAGTTAGTCGGTATCTATTCATCGCTTGTAAAACATATTATAATAGTTAGTTAGGTAGATTGAAAAAAAACCAAATAATTCTCTAAATTCGGTATTATGGTATTTTTTCCCTTTTTTTAACTCCTACGATATATTGAAACAATTAGTTTTTTAAATAAATAGTTGGAGTTAACAATAAATTTAGATACACACATTTTTTCAGTTATCGTCATGCCAAAACCCAAATTGCTTGTTGCCATGAGTTCTGTCCCAGATCTCGCTATTGATTTACTTCGTGAAAGGTTCGTACTTACTAAAAGTGTACCCTTAACAATTTTTGTCTACAATTAATTTTTAATTAATTCTCAGTGAAGTGTAAATTTATTAGTTTTAATTAAATTTCTAAAAAATTCAATTGCTTTCTATTTTAAGAACGATTTATAGAAAAAATGGATATTGGTGATTAATATCCTATAAAGTTAAATGAATAATGTTCTAGTACTAAAAACTTGGATAAAACATAATGGGTAATTAGAGAAAACAGTTTTCAATCAGATCGATTTTATTTATTTACTTATTTATTATTTTTTTTTTTGAATAATAATTTACCATCGATATAAGATCGTTACACTTAATACTCATTTTAGAATTTTATAGATATAGAATTAAATTTTTAAAGTATTGTTTACTTTTTATAAACATTTAAAATTTAAAATTACTAAAATTATTTTTTTATTTTTTTTTAGGTGTTGTTTTCAATTTACGAATGATGACATTTTTGTTTGTTAGATATCTTTCCCAAAACTTAAATTGTTTTTAAAGCAATTAAAAAGTAACATACATTTTTACTGAGATTTAAATAACTTTTAAGTCACAAAAAAATTTTATTTTATGTTGACGAAATAGGTTATTCAAACATGTATAATAGTTTTAGTTATTTTATTTTAGTTAAAAAAAATACTTAAGAATTTGAAACTTTATGCCATTACATACCACCTTTATTATTATTTTTATATATAAAATTAAAGTTTAAAAAACACAAATATTAATATATATTTATTTATATCTAATAATTCTATATCTTTTTACAACATTATTCTGTAAATAAATGCATGTCATTTTGTATGTGTTTCAAGTGGATAGTTTGATTTCGTATTTAGTATTATTTAATAATAATTATTGATAACAATAGTTGTATAATCAACAAGAATTAATAGGTACCTAAAATATTTTTATATTTCAAATGTGAATACTTGATTACATCATTCACCATAGGAATCCCAAAATCTAAATAAATAATTCTAGATAAAACCCCGAATTATAATTTAACAAGTAAAATATAATAAACAATACATAGGTATACCTATCATATTATCTCAGTTATAAAGATTATAATGATATAATATTACGATATAATTTATTTATAAAAAATATTTTGTACGTACGTAATACACATTATGAAAACACCGTATTAGCTACTAGCACAAATATAAATTACTATAACAAGAAATAATTTAAAATATAAAACATAATTTGAAAAAGAGTCTATAGTCAGACAATTCTTTAACATTAAATTAAAATTAAACACATTCAAGTATTACAATAACCTTTAATCAATAACGTTTAACTATGATACTAAAATATACTGCAGAATGACTTAATTAAATTTATTTTATTATGTGTTATATAATTCAGATTTGATGTGGAAATATTTGATTTCAAACAAGCTACTAAAACAGAAATTTTAAATAAAGTACATGGAAAATTTGGAATATTTTGTTGTCCGTGGAACGAAATTGACGAAGAATTAATTAAAAATGCTGGTAAAAAACGCAATACTAACAGATAAAATACATTTTTTATTATTGCTGGTTTAAGTATGGTTAAAGTGTATTTAATTATTATTAATTTTACAGGCCCGAGTCTAAAGGTTATTGGAACCATGTCTGTTGGATATGATCACGTTGATTTGATTGCAATGAAAAAATATGGTGTACGTTTAGGACATACGTCAAATGTTTCATCTGAAGTAATAGCAGAAACCGCAATTGGGTTGTTGATAGCAACAACGAGGCGGTTCTTCGAAGCAAATCATGCACTAATAACGTAAATGAATTAACAATATAAAAGTTGGGTATAAGTTTACTGAATTATTTTCTTTTTAGAGGTGGATGGAAAGAAACAAGCATTTTTTGGATGTGTGGAAGAAGCATAAGAAACTCTGTTGTTGGTATTGTCGGATGTGGCAACATCGGGATATCAATTGCTAAAAAGCTTAACACATTTAACATTTCCCAATTGCTTTACACTAGTAGAGGAGAAAAACCTGAAGGTACCTAAAATTATATTTAGTCATGTATATATTGTATAATAAGCAAACCTTTAAATTCATAACCAATTAGCCAAAACTCTTGGTGGAAAATTAGTCACAATCGATGAGCTTGTTGAACAAAGTGACTTCATAATTGTTTCTGTTGCACTAAATGAAGATACAAAGTGTATCATAAACAGAAAACGCATTGCCAAAATGAAGTCTCACGCCGTGTTAGTGAACATTGGTCGTGGAGGTTTGATATATTAATTTAAACTTTTAAATTATTACACGAGATCAGTTTAATATCATTGTTTTGAATATTTAGAACTTATTGACCAAGATGCACTTGTTGAAGCCTTACGAGAAAATAGAATTGGAGGTGTGGGTCTAGACGTCATGACACCAGAACCATTACCGCTTGATAACCCATTAATGAAAATGACCAATGTTGGTATGTACAATAAAAATATAATTTAGCCATATTTGTTTATAAAACTTTATTAAATTCAACTAATATAATATAATACTCTAACATACAATATCGGATTTCTAGTGTTGTTGCCACACATTGGGAGTGCTTCCATTGAAACAAGAACGGAAATGGCAGTAGTCACTGCCAAAAATATAATTGCTGTTTTGGATAACTCCGCAATGATAAAAGAAGTGCAGTTGTAGCTTATGGATTTAATATACTAAACAAAATGTACTTCATTCGAAAACTTTATAAGGCTAAATGTTTTAGTTATAAATAAATGGATTGAAAATTCTTAAATATAATATTTTCTTTAGTTTTTAATATGACATTAATTGTGTAATTAAAACCAATTTATACGTTTTTACTAATGTATCATTATTAGGGTTCTTGGAAAATTATCGATTTAGAAATTTGAAATCTTAAAATTAAGATAATAAATATACCGTAGGTATCATATTAAAATGTATAAAGAATTTAGACTGCTAGTAATTAAACCAAAATAATAATTAATATTTAAATGTATAACACAATTTTACTACCTATACAGTTTTCAGTTTATTAAAAATTTAGCAAAAATTATAACTTATCACAGTATTATATAAACCGATACAAATAAAAATGTGTACAAGAACCTATAACTATCGATTCTTTCGGCTCTTAAAAAACTAATGGAACCCATAACGGCCTATCCCAAAATTATAGTTATTATTTTATTAATCAAAGTAGGTAAGTACTATGAAAGCATGAACTTTAAAATGAACTAATTATGTATAATAATGTTTATAATTATGATGATAATAATAAATATAAGTTACGCTTTTAAAACAAATCAACTGTACTTACGTAAGCCGGAGCTAAAGTAAAACGATAAATTATGTATAGGTACGTACAGTATAGAGTGTAGTGCGATAAAGTGTGTGAAAAAAATTGTACACCAAAATAACTGAACAAGGAGGTATGAAGGTAATGCCAGCAAAGATAAGATAGGTAAAGTATATTATAGTTATTGTAATTACCTATATAGTACGTTGGTAATCGCCGAATAACTAGTGTATAGGTATTATGCTTAGTTTATGTCAGCAAACTCATAATCTGATTGTTTCAAATAACCGAATTTATGTATCAATAACGTGTTTACATCAGTTATTAATTAATTAATTCATTTTTTTTCTACTCTAATTTACCAAGATATAAGCAAAAAGCGACCATAAGAACGCCGTAATGTGAAGTCATCATGATCTTTATCCACCGGGCTGAGTTTTGTATTTAGTAATGTTGAAAATGCCTATTGTTTCAAATAACAAAGATGTTGTATCAAAAACATGATAATATCATAAACCTATATATTTTATTGTTTTTTTTCTGTTATAATACACTAAGTAGTACTAAAAATTGTGATTTATACTATAATATGTTATTAAATAGAATGTGAGAAGAGCACAACCACCTAATCAGTATAATTATTAACAAAAGAGTTAAATATTATAAACAAATTAGGTTCTAAATTACTTAGAGATAATGCAGTTTTTAAAAATAAGTATGTAGTAAATTTAATAAATATATGATATAAATGTATAGTAAAATATAATATGAAAATTTATAAGTACTTTTGTAAAATAATTATTCGTTATCGATACTGAACTGATTTAATGTTACAAAGGTCTAGTTAGAAGACTATAAGCAGTAATAAAAAAAAAAATTTAAATCTTATCAAATTTTTTTCCAACTAACTTTTCTAAAAGTTCGTTCACACAACCAATAAAATGTAAAATATACTCTGACAATAATCAAAACACCCATTATCCAATTCTGTCGAAATACGGTAATCGATCGATTCTAAAATAATTAAATTAACAAAAATATTCCACCAATTTATTTTAACAAATTCAAATAAATCACTATAATCGTTAATTAAATATAATAAATCACAATGCAAAAATTTCATTTTGAAGTAGGTGCCTACATTTTATTATATAATACTCAACATTTGTTTGAGAATGAATAACAACCATGCATAACAAAAA
>VUJU01006209.1:0-11038 GCA_009835225.1 Aphis craccivora
ATATTATATGTTACTATTAAATATTTATCATTGCGTTTTATTTTTAAATAATTTTAGACTTTTATGACGTCACTATACGTCAGAATGTCATATCCTCAAACATTTTAGATTATAGATTTACATAATAAGTTAATAATTCTTTTTTTTTTAAGCTGAATGATATAAGAATATAGTAATACATTTAATTGCATTTTTTAATAACCTTTGAATGATTCTATAATCTAGTTTTTGTTGTAGTTAATGAAAGATATTTTTTCATATAAAGTCCATTAAATTTATAATTATTTTTAGTTTAAATTTTCAAAATAATCTATATTGAAGAGGATAACATGAGTATTTATGTTTAAATGTGTCTACGTATTATTTTAAATAGATCTATAATATTTTATAAAAACTATAAAGTAGCTCCCTAAATATGTACTTTAAAGTCTGTGTTAACATATTCTCTATTTACACAAAAAACATTATACTTACACGTAGTTATATTGTTATATTCAAAAACGTTGATAATTATAATTAAAAAGTTCATACATATTATAAACTTAGAACTTAAACTATACTGACTGTGTTTTAAAAAGTTAAAAGTGTGCTATAGCCATAGGCCATAGCTATCCTTATTAAGTAAAATGAAATATAATTATTTATCTGAGAAATCACTATACTTTTAAAAACAATGCTAGCTTATGTACAAAATATATCAGTTCCACTCCTCACTCACTGGTAAAAAAATTCTAGCAAAATGCCTGAGTGGATCATAAATATCAATTATTATAATATTTACCTATACCTTATTCAATAATACAAAATTATTTTAAAGTAAAAAAACATAATAATCACGTGAACTGCAGACTTTGGTGTATTGTATATATAGTGTTACATATATCTTTATTATACTAGTTAGACATTATATTAACTGGCGTAGAATTTGTTTTTTGATTACTTTCGGGTTCTCATACTCCTCCATCTCCTCCAAGTTCCTAGAACGTAAATTTATTAAAAAAAAAAATAAATAAAAAATTACAATGACTTAAAAGTTAGGACTATCACTATCTATATACACTTATTCTAAAAAATGAACTATCTATAACACAATTTGACATATAGGTATGATATAATCTATATATTCTATAATCTATACGTTAATAGCTTTACACATAGGTATATGTATATTGTATTTAGCATGTATATAGTATATAGTATATACGAATACGAGTTTCCATAAACTATATAATTTTAAATAAATTACAATTATTTTATAATATTTATAAATTGCCAGTAGTATATGACTATACTAAGAGTTAAAAGACTAGCAATATATAACTATTGTACAATCATAATTGTGTTTATATTATGTGGAATGTATATTTCTATGTGTATTTCAGCACACATTATTATTATTTGAAGTAAATTATAGAAACGTTTTGATTGATTCACATTTGGATGTGCAAAATTTCACATATAGGTTGTTGAAGTATAAATATATTAGGTATAATTAAAATATTTTATTAGAATAAATTAATACATGTTAAAAATAAATAATATCTACCTATTCTACCTATAATATATTATAATTTTGTAAGTGAATTTGTTGAACATATTATATTTTATAACACTAAGAAATGGCTTTTATAATACTATGTTTTGTCGTATTCTAAAAATATAGATATTATAATGCACAGAGAGACGCTATAAAACTTTAATTGATTAGTTAACCTAACCAATTGATTCACGTATAATATAAAAATAATTTAACTCAATTTAGCTCAATACTATTAAAAAAAAAAATGTTTTCTATATAACATTATATAAGTATAATGAATATAGTGTATATACTATATACTATACTTATAATACCTATTATTAATATATAGGTACATAATATAGATATAGCTGTTTCTTTATAGTAGCTATGGGACATTTATTTTTACTAATTTATTTTGTTAACTAAATAAGTATAAGCAAAATAAATAGGTACTTACATCAATGATTAAAATATATCTCTACAATTTGGTTCTCTTTGTCTCTTACAAAAAAATAATGTATAAGTTGTGGTAAAGGGCATATATATTGTAATTTTTTTGTATATGTGTGTCTCATTCAATTATAACTAATAACAGGTACACAATACACATATAGGGTTTAAAATTAAAATATAATATAATATACTTCAGTAATTAGCTACCTACCTACATCTCTATTCATGAGTCATGATAGATTATAATAATTTAAAGAATTTTATAAGTATTTTTGCACATACTAAATATAGCTGGTTTGAAATTAAGTTCTTAACATTACCATAACAATGTATATATACTGTAACATATTTCTGTCTCATTAGTTTATCTTTGTATAACCACTTTTTAAAGAGGAAGGGAAATACCGGTCTCTTTAACTATATTACTCATAAATTTCAGTTTTGCGTATATAATTTATACCTACTTAATAAGTTTTTTTTTAGAATTAATTAAAAGAAATTTAAAGAATTAATTTTAGATTATAATAAAGTATTACTAAGCACTATTCAAGTAAATGCATATTTTAGCATATTTTATGGTTTTCTCCTTTTTTACATATTCGCATACCTGTTTGTTAATTTTCATAATTTTTGATTTAAAAACAAAAAAAGTCTACTGAAATATTACATATATATATTATATTATATATGAAATTTAGATAAAATATTTATAAGTAATATAAATACATGTATTACTAACAATTAGTTTGAAAATAGATTTAAAAAAAAATTGAAATGATGATATAATAATATGATATTATATTGTATTTTCATTATAACAATATCTAAGTGGATATAAATTAAAACTTCTTTATATAAATTGTATAAATGTTGGAAATAAAAATATGAACAATTTTTATAAATAAAATTAACTTTATTCTTACAACTATGTGTACCTACCAAATAGTAAGGGAGTAGGTAAACTAGTGTTTATATTATGGTGATATAGTTAATATATAAAGAATACATTTTGACGTGTATGTCTTTTGTATTTTCTTTGATTTGAACATTCTAAATAGAGTCGAAAATCTTATATATATATATATATATATATAATCGTGTTATTCATACTATGCTAAGATATAATTTCATTTTCTTATTAGAAAATGTCACTATTTCCTAAATGCCAATACTTTCAGTAACATACATTATTTACTTTTATATCTATTATATTTTATCTTTATCTAGATAATATTTGGTCATCTACACCCAATACTATAAATAGCTATATTATAAGTACCTAATACGAAACAATAACAATTTTGTTTCAGTTTTAAAATAATGGAAAACGACGGTGAAAAATATCAGCTGTGTACAATATTTTCACATAATAATATACTATTATTGTGGCGTACCCTACTGGAGTATACGGTAAGGTTACAGGATTTTATATTTTGAATTTTATAATATTATTCTTTTTAATCTACGCATTTTACACTGAGAACAAACTGGGAGTACGGAAAAAAATAACCACGATGAAAGGGTGTGGAGGGTGGGGGTTTAACCGAGTGACAAGATTGGCCGACGTGCAGTTCGGAGCTCCGCCGTTTTATGGATTTTCACTCGGTATCGACCCAGACGCGCGCGAATGTCGGCGGCAATGACGGTGGCGACCGCCGCTACCGTGGGGGAAGTAAAAAAAAAAAAAGAACCCGCGTGTTCATACGATAATATCGTACATAATATTAT
Source organism: Aphis craccivora (assembly GCA_009835225.1). Classification (NCBI taxonomy): domain Eukaryota; kingdom Metazoa; phylum Arthropoda; class Insecta; order Hemiptera; family Aphididae; genus Aphis; species Aphis craccivora. Next base: position 3,704 of record VUJU01006209.1, read on the forward strand.
ATAGCATTCTTGAAACTATTTTGGCCACCCCTTCAAATTTCATATACAATCCACGAACGACGTGCTAGATTGATGCTGTAACAGTTATTATTTCAAAACACGCGTACAAAATATATACTCACACCAATATCTTTAAAATACATATATATTAAATTTTATTATAGTTATAGGTATAGGTACACTACCGTATTATAATATTTTTCATAATATATTTTATCGAATCCATAAAATGATTCCCTGATTTAAGCTTTAAGCATATTGACGCTAATGTATACTCACATATAAAATTTAAAACAATAACGATATTTACTGCAGTTGCTTGAGTTGCTTTACAATTAATGCTTAAGTTGTAATGCGTAGTAGCTTTCAACAGTTCAATACGAATTAACATATATTATAACGTACCTTACCTAACCTAGAAAATTACACTTTATTATATAGTATAATAACATGCATACTGTATAGTCTAATATTGTATAGTCAATATGACGTTATATCACTAATTAGAGTTTATCGATTATCAATGCTTTTTGGTAGCCAATAGTCATATATAGATTAGGTATATAATTAATAACATGCTGCTTAATTTTTATGAAACGCTGTACATACAGAATATAGTTTTAGTACCTACCTAACCTATATGTGATAACATGTGTTTGAATAAATACTGTATTACTCAAAATTAGTATATTTACCTCTATATATATTATATTATATTACTTCTAATTTCAAAACGTTAACAAATTTACTTATACACAGAGATCTTTAAAACACACATATAGGTATTTGAAGCCACATAATATTTTTCATAATATTACATTGAAACAATCAAATTGATTTTTTGAAACCATCTATTTTCTAATTGTATTTTTTAAAAAACACGCTTGTTGTAGACGATTAAAAAAAATATATATGTATTTTAGTTTTTTAGCATTTATTTTAGCGCATTAAATATGTACCTATATAACACAATGCTTTAGTCCTGCCAAGAAACATTCAATATTTCAATGTGTATAGACCTTTACAATTATTAGAATATAGAAATTAACATTTAATGATAATATATAACGATGTATAGGTAATCAGTTTAATCTGTCACTGCATATATCCTAATTAATTATGATGCGTATCACTTAATTCTAAAACGCACCTTTACATACAAGTTATAGCAAGTACTATAATATGATGTTTGGTAACTTAAATTTGATTAAAAATATTATTTTAATGGTAGTGTAATTAGATATACATATTATACTTTATAGTTAATATACATACACATATTAGTTCTTATTTGTTTTTGTTTTTTATAGAATTTTGTAAGTTATTGGAATTGCTTTTATTTTATTAATCACGTAAACGTAAATACTAATAAAGCTATAAATATGTACAAATTGCTATTAGTTATCATGTTCACTAATTTGAGCTGCATCAATTTAACAATGCATCATATTAGCTGATAGGCAGCTAATACCTATAATATACTCTGAGTGTAGAGTCTATACTCTTTGTAGCTAAGCTACTATGTATTTTAAAATAGAATATACCTATCAATAATGCACAAATAAAGTATTATAATTAAACTGCAATGAAATATTAATATAACTTAATCATAAAAATGTACAATACAACTACAAATGTTTTTTTATATAAATATTAAGCACTGAATGTTGACTATTTAAACAAACTTGTAGTTTTAAATAATATAATATAACAATTAAAAATATATATTTTATAGATACATTGAATGATAGAATATATTATATAAAATTTAAAAATTTAAATTAAATTATTAAAAAAATAATAATTATTATTATTATTATTTAATTAAATTATTATATTGAATATATATGCATTTTCAATCAAGAAAATATTTAAAGATTTTTAACTTTTCAGTTATCTATAGTCGAATATATATTTTTCAATTAAAAATATTAAATAAGTTACTTACGATATTTCAAAGTCATCAATCAAACTGATACCTACCCCAAAAAATATGTTTTTGATAATTGTTTTGAGTTTAACTGATTATAAACTGCATGTAGGTATCATCTTTAAAATTTTAAAAAGAAAAATTATAAATATAATTTTAATTAAGACACAAATATTTAAATTTAATTTTAATTTAGTCAAGAAAATTCTCAATAATTGTTTATACCTAATACTATTCACAACCTAATACAACTTCTTAATGAATACGACCATTTATGAATACTTATACTTAAATCAAAAATTGACTTTAAAAATTATATAATAAACTTTGCTTATAAATAATTAAATTTCCAAAAAAAAAAAATTAATTAATTAAAATTGATAACTTTTTGTACTACACAAAATTGCTCAACAATGTATTACCAATAGTACTAAATAAATATATAAGGTATAAACCTAATAACTTTTAAAAATTAACATACTTATAAAAAGTGAAAATAAATCCTAATTGATAAAAAAAAATACATAAACTTAATCTAAACTTATCAATACAGTGACTTAATGATAATTATAATAGTTTTAAAATATATAAAAATATTATTTATTACACATTACACAGGTATCTCTATGCTTGGCATAGTGCATTATATAATATTAACATAGAATAATATATGTATTATGTATATAGTATCTAGATGTAAAAAACAAATTATAATAAAATTGCTACACACCATTTTAATAAACGAATTTCAATACTACATATTTTCTTACTATTGTATTCTGCTATTAAATCACAAACTATTTCACTAGTTAAACGTTTAATGTTACGTATAATTAGATATTTAGATTATATAGTTTATAAAAACGGAATGTGTAAAAACGAAAATATTGTTGCAACGTAATCAATAAATATATTTGTTATTCGAAAATTGGATTAATTGCTTTTAATTTTAGTGAATTTTTAGATTACAGCTAACCTAGGACATGTTTTCTGTTTTATTTTATGTCTAATAAAGTACTATCTGACTGTAACTTAAAACATAATATAGTCGTATTTATCTTATGTATTAGTTTTCTATTGCATTCTATTTAGAACCGTGAAAATAGATAAACAACGCACTGTAAACGAATACGAACGGATTAATCGCACATTGTTACGGCTTAATCGAAGTGTTGGTTGGGTAATCTATACCCAACAACGTTTAGAAGCGCGTATGTAATTGATTTAGCTATGAGAATTCGATTTGTGATCAAGTCGTATAATATTATTTAATTTGAATTGCGCCTTACTAAATTCTATGTGCGTGCAATTTAAATGATGAACCACATTCGCAAAGCTTTAATTGTATTCACCACAACCTATAATTTATTTATCAGCAAATAAAAAGCTTTGTAACACATTAAATAATAGCTTGATTGTTAATATTTAGCCTTCAGAAACCATAATCCGCGATATAAATTAGTCAGTTATAATTAAAATTTGTAATTTTACATTTTTCTTCTTGGATAATTTGTTTTTATATACTATAAATGTTAGGGTATACTTTACATGCGCTCGGAGCTTATTTGTGGTTAATCATCAGGGATTTATTGCTCGCGCTTTATAGTAATCCCTTAATACACTTATAATACAACGTAATGAACATTAGTTGCTTGTTTTATTTAATGATATATTTTGATACGAAAAAAATGTACATCTTATAGCGAATCACGTTAATAAAAATATAAGAAAAAGGTTATTAATATCATTATTATTTTATATAATACTAGTTTAAATAAATAAATATATTATAATTTAAGTATTTTATTTAGATATTATAGGTTAATATTATGATCATATCATTAATTTGAATAAGAAATAATCTTTTTTTTTCATTTTTGAATACCTATGCTGGTAATTATAGTTAGTAGTTTATAATTTTTTTTTTTTTTTTTTGTTACGTGTATTCAAAAAATATTGTTTTTATTAGTTAGCCTTAGCAGTTCAAAAAACACAATGTTTTGGCTTTCGTTCCTTATAGCACACAAAACACAAATAAGTATCAAATATTTGAAGTATGCGCATTAGTAAAGCAATGTTCATTGTAAATTTAAGGCTAAAATATTATTTTAATAACTTTAGTAGGTAATATAAATAAATATACCTATTAAAAGTTTATCAAATTATGTTTCTTTTTATTTTATAAATGATGAATTAGTAATTACCTACCTATTATTGTAGTTTATAATGTTAAGTTGTTGAATATATATATATTATATATTAGTAAATATACGGCTTCGTAGTTAAACATACCTACACATAAAAACAGTGTTATAGTATATTGCATTTATGCGACACTAAATCTAATCTAATACTTATAAACTATAAAGTATAATATACTTACATAAATAAATCTTTTTGATATGCACACTATTTGGCTATTTCACTCAAACTATTTCTTGAATAACATACTCAACAGTTATACTTATAAAAAATACAGTCATTTATAAAAAAATTGTTTTTTTCTAGTTAGAAAATTTAAAGCTAAAAACTTAAATTAATATTTCACAAATCAAAATGAAATAGTGATATTATTGGTTGACATAAGATATCCTGTACACCTAAATAATTATAAAAGAAACATTGTACAAAGAAATAACAAATTATCACGATGTTTAATAATAAATCTATACGGTACATAAGTAGGACATAATATAAAAACTATAACATTATAACTTAACATATTTTTTGGTATAATAACTTTTCAAAACAACAAGTATAGAAATTTCCAACAAGTTTAAAATAAACGTTAACTTCCATTAAATTTGTTGAAACAAAATGAAAATTTCAGATATACGAACATTAATACTAAATGAGTTATTAAAAAGTAAAAACCTCGATTTTATATTAATCAGCATCGACAAAAGTGACTTATTAGTTTTATTTGTTATATAACTAGGTATGCATAAAATCAGGTTTTGAATAAAAATGGTTGGCATTGTTTAATATTACACTGTGAAAGCATACATTGTAATAGCAGCTAATATCTCTACTAAAGAATCTTTATAAAGTCCAATAGATAAGTAAATGACAGTAAGGGTAAAAAAAACGAACGTTACAACGATAAAATTACTTGCAGTATCTACAATCTACATTTTATATATTTTCAAACTCATAACACTCTTTAACATAAAATATTAAATTATCATATACTTCTACAGTTAGGTAAAACGAAGTTTCAAAAATGACAGTAAACTAATTGATGCAAGAACGTATAATTTAATATTATGTACCTATAGCATATCGTGCAAAATCCGCATATTATGTATTTTAATCATTAATTTGAGGACGAACCTTAGAAATATTTTAATTAGTGTAGTAATAGTATGGATATAAAAAAGTTAAGTAATCATCGACAATGGGAAATTAATATTTTTTTCTATAAGACACGCTTGTTGTGCATCAATAAAAAAAGGATTATTTTTAAAACATTGAGCCTTTCACGTATTAACGAGTAAACTCGTACATTAGGTTTATATTATAGCTCTTATAGTATTAATTGTTATGTGTAAACACAATCACGCGCCGAGGTGGTTTGAGTACACAATTTTTGGTTCAATACACCACCAATACATTAGTGGGGGGAAGGGGGTGGTTTGATGACCACGATGTATGATTTTTAATTTTCAATAAAACTATCAAAGATAATCGTGGTTGAAATGATGGATTCAGTAATCAATAATTATTATACTTATCAGTTAACACTGTATATAGCACAAATTAAACAAGTTCTATTATAAAACACCAACTAAACTTCCGCGGTGGGGTGAACGGGACACACACACACGCTTTGCAGCGAGTGGTGTTTACGAGTATATACATAAATGTTAAGGCGAAAAGTACGCGATATCACGTGCTTTTATGTACAGCAAGTTACGATATTATATTACGCACGTGTATAAAATGTGTGTATGCACTATGCATATAATGGAGGGAGAGAGAAAATGCTCGCGCGTGTGTATATATAGGTACGAATACTCACTGCACACGGACACACGCTGGGCCATAATTTATTCGGCAGCCTTTGCAAAAACCGCTTTGTACCTGCCCCGTTTTCTGACCGCCGGCGGTCCGGTCGAGAGCTCACCACCGTAGTTCGTCCGCGCCGCTCATCCCCTGTCTACCACCCCCGTTATCTCTGTCATCCCCTCCGTCATCGTCGTCTCCGTCGTCGTCGTCGTCGTCGTCGTCGTCGTTATCGTCGTCGTCGTTGCCGCCGTCGCGTTGTGTATACAATACAACACGATGTCGGGCATACACCGCGTGAACATACACACTCACACACATACTTATATGCATATACTGCAGGTACGCGGTCCGCACAGCGTACACCCTTTGCGGGCTATATAGGCTCTGAGGACGTTATAAATATATACATATATTATAATATTATTATGTTATGTAAAGGACTGATGAGCGGGCGGAGGAGAGAACGGCGCCGCCGACACTGGTGTTGGCCCGGGGATTATGTAATTTACAATTCTAATTATTTCGAATATTATACATACTGTACGCAGTACTGCTGCAGCTAGTCATAAGAAGAACCTGGACAACGGTCATCGGTCCGGTGCTCACGCAATTTTCGCACAGCACACAATATTATTATATTATCGCGTATACACATACTCGCACACTCTCGCCGCTACATTATAATATTTATATTATATTATAATAGCGTCGCCGCGTGGGATTATTCATGTACATGCACGCATTGCTAAACACTTGCCGCCGCCGCCGCCGCCGCCGCTGTATACACTTTTTCATAATGCAGTAATCAGAAAACTCTCCTATTGTGCGACCGAACTCGTGTGTGTGCGTGTACTGGACCCCGAGATGTGTGGGCACACCCCGCGCACCTTTGGCGTTTCTACTCTCTTGACGTTTTTTTTTTTTTTTATAAATATATATATATTTTCTGTTTGAAAATTTCTCCGCTCTCTTTTTTCCTTCTTTTATTTATGCGCTGTACCCGGAAGTTTGTGCTCTAATGAATGCCCCCGAAACACTTGAAACGAATAAAATAGCGTGTACATGCACCTATATACCTACATATATACAATATATAATAGAAGTATGAACATTATTATAGTATGCATTGACCGCGTGTAAACAGTATTATAATATACATATTAGGTATATATGTGTATGCGAGTATACACGTAAGCACGTAGGTGTGTACCGCCGGAATACAATCCCTTAATTATCGTCACTGTGCGTTATCGTGTGTATGTGTGTATACATGGAAGCGTAGGTATTATATAGGTAGATATATTATACATATATTATACACATTTCGTATATTATAACGTGACGATAGCATTAATCACTCCGCGTATGTGTTGATGGTGGAAGTGGTGTGTGTGTGT
>VUJU01006210.1:0-11032 GCA_009835225.1 Aphis craccivora
TTTTTTTGCATATTTTAAGGATTTTTAACTTGAGTGCTATTTTTTTAAGTTTTTGTGTTATAACTAATTTATATTATATAGTATGAAATAATGAATCATGAATATTTTGAATAGTTGCCATACTTAAAAACCATTTTTATTTTATAGTTTAATGAATCAACAAAATCAAGTAGTATTACCTAATATCGAAAAAAAAAGGTTGTAATATAATTTTTTTTATCATTATTTTATATTTATATATTTTTTTGTGAATAATCAATTAAAAAAAAATTTATGTATTAATTTAAAAATATAAAAGTTTTTTAATTTGTGAACAAAATAAATTTTCATTTTTGCTATTTATTGAGTTTTTAGGGCATATTATAGTGCATATTTTAGTAATTTTCAGTGCTATAAAATCCGAGCCCTGCTTATTAGTTATATACATATATAAATACATGGATAACAATTCAATACGATACGTTAATTTATCAGTTTGATATTCAAGCTGAGCGATTTGATAAAGTATTAAAATCGAACGAACGTAATATTATAAAATTTATTAATAATATATAGTGGTAGTTCCAGGTATATATCATATCTAATCGAACTAAAAGCCAATTCGCATTAATTTTTTTAAAAATGAAATGAAAGAATGAAGCATTTTCAAGTGCCTACTCGAAGGTTAGTAATATGACCATGTCAAAAAACAAATTTATAGAATTTTAAAATTGAAGGTATGATGTAGGTATACTTACTTTCTATGTAAGTTTGTATGCCTTTACACTTGGGCACTCATAAAATTATTGTGTAATAAAATAAGGTAAAAAACATATGTATTGATTGTATACAGAGGTGTTAAAATATAATAACACTAAGATACGTTAATATATTAGTATACGTATAATGTCAAGGTGTCATATATACTATTTGCCCTTGTTGTGTCATATACCTAACGATGAAATTTGATAATAATTTGGTTATAATATCGTTGTCGATATTAATAGTAACGTATATCGTACCTGCAAGATAATATTATAAATTTATACTGCACAACGCAGATTTTAATAATTCTATAATTACTATGAATAGGTGGTAAAAAATACTAAAAATACGTATTGATTAATTTTTATTTTTTAAACGCATCCATATATAGTTCGACCCTCTGAAACGCTATTACGAAAACGTCGGAAGCCCGCGTCAAATGATAATATCGCCAGTGTACACGCACATACGCGCACATAAATATATTTCGTTTAAATATAATACTGTACTGTGTGTTAACCTATGGTAGGTCGGTCGATAAATTATTATATATAGGTAGTACACGCAAATGCATATAAGATGGTGACATGTTATAACACGGTATTCAACCGTATAGGAGGCACATGCTTTGTATTGTAATACAATATAAACGATCTAAATGATAATGGATATCCGCAGATAGATTTGTTTTAGCCCTTCGAGTGGTGTATGTAGTATAATCCTTTTTTTGCGATCGCTTTATAGGTACCATGTCACAAGATATGGACTTTGTGGTGCATGAATATCAAATGCGAATGAAGTATGTAAGACGCACACACAATTTGGGCACTACGCGTCGACGCGGTTGTGGGCGTTCTACATTTAGTATGTGTACATCGTTGAAGTTTTAATTAAATAGCATCGATTTTACATAATTTTACAGGTAAGAAATAAACAAAATGTAATTCTACGTGTTTGTTTTTACGGACTTCTTGTACATAATTCTATATTTTAATTAAGCCAAAATAAGTTACCGAAATCGAGGGTTAATATTCTAACCCGTTTTACACCGTTTATAATATTAGAGCAGCCGCCATTCGTTCTGAATATTTCAGGATATAATATTGGTTTAGGAACTCGTGTTTCGGTGTTTGAGTCTTTTGGGAGTTCGGGACATGGTGTTGTTACTTGGATTGACTATTTATATACTAATGACCTAGAATCGAATTTGAATGAAATACATTTTAATAAGCATATAAAGATTGATCGTTGATATATTTTGAAATATTTTAGCATATTTACATAATTGTGTGTAATGTTTAACTGCGATATATGTGGCCCCGCATATATTGAATAACAAAATATCGCTTATCTAACATAATATAGTGAGTAGAATTTTATATTGTAGCTGCGTATATTTCTTCTAAGTCATCGTATACTTACAGAAAAGACACATTTCCAATTCTCGTATCGTTATCACGTGGAAACCGATTATATTTTTGTTACTTGAGTGATAAACGGAAGACAACATTTTTTACATTAAAATAAACGTTTTCCGTGATGTAAAAAAGATGATTTAAATAAAGGATTACAGTATACGTATAGTATGTGTACACATATTCTATTTTATATAATAATATGGATCGTAACCCAATTTCATGGAAACATAATCATGAATATTTTTCTAATATATGAGGAACTAGCACCAATTTTTTCAATTTTTTTTGGGTGGAGAGGGGTAAAAGATGCTTTAGTTCTTATTTTTTATTCTAATTAATTTGTATGATTTTCAAATAGCTTGTAATAATTATAAATTTATGTCAATATATATATATATTATATTATATATAATTTTATATGATTTACCAAGCATGCATATCCCCATTTTTAGTTTAATAATGTATTTGACTTAATTGTGATTATTGAAATTATTTAATATACTTTATTAATAATAATAAGTTTATACATTTAGTTCAAGAAAAATAAATGCATATAGTTTTGTATAAGCTATGTCTGCTTCTGAGAAAAACCTATAAACATTATCTATAAAATTAAATTAAAAAGTAGCGAAATGGAGAAAATAAGTATAAAAACAAATTGTTAAAATATAAACTGGTAAAATAAATAAAAAGTAAAATATAAACAAATAAAAGTATACGATAATAAATATAATATAAAACTAATATATTAATGGATAATAGTTTATCCAAGTATTTACGAAATTTGTGAAACAGTCTAATAGCGTACCTATACTCGTTATTAGTACATTTTATAACTGTTTATAAGTGGATAATAATCATGAGGGTAAAGGTCAATATTTAAAATAACATAATGTACATTCATTATAATATGTAGGTATACCGCTTGTATTAACTAAATAAATAAATCGAATTTTGGATTGTAGACAATGTACGGCATTAGCGTTTATGTGTGTGAATATTATAATAATTTTAAATATTATATGCATTATAATATAACTCGTGACAAAAAATGTGGTTTTAAACTTTTTTTTAACTTTAATCGTAAAACGTGAACTGTACAAACAATTTTTAAATATGTACATAGGTAGATATATAAATATAATGTATAGGAACGTAACATTCATTAGTTAATATTACCATGCAGATATCTATAAGTCTATTTTCTGTATAATATATATATCAGGGGTGGCCAAACTTCTTTTGGTCATAATCTACTAAAACTATATTTCACCTTTGAGGATCGACTTCAATAATTTTTATTTTTGAATAACTATAATTATTAAAAAACATATAGAGCGAGTGGCCCTAAAAATAAATTCTTACATGATCGACTTTGAAATTGTCCGAGATCGACTGTTTGGCCGTCCCTGTTATATATAGTAGGTATAATGATATCCAATTTGATGCTCTGCAAATTTAAAAATTTCGGTATGCGAAATTTTTTTATTGATTTATATTATCTCAGAAACCATAATAATATTTTTAAAAATAATCGTTCGTAGAAGTTTTTATTTAATGAGCGGTTAAATTATTTGAGTTAGAATTTTTAATAGATTCATTGTAAAAATAATAATTGAATTGAACATCTTTTGACATAATTTTCTTGAAAAAAATTATTAATAACTGCTGTCTGCCAAAACACTATTTATGTTAAGACAAATTTTGTTAAGATTTCGATTGGACTCTGACGACTAGGGCTTGAAAGTTGTAGGAATTACATATTGTTCTATACTCTATTCAGAATAACCTTGCCCACTTGACCGACAAAAAAATCGTCTGGTCCACGCAGGTTTGTATGTTTTATTGTTTTTGTATGTTTTGTATGTTAGGTAACGACCAATCACAGTTCACCTGACTCTCGCCGGGGGGGGGGGAGAGAGGTCGAACGACTGCCGGCAGTTCAGTTGTATTCGCGAAAGTGGGCAAGGTTATTTTGAGTAGAGTATATATACTCTTAATTTATAGCAGACTAAGCTAGAAATCTGAATTGTACGACGGTATGCTTAAAAGGGCGGTCAAGTGAGTAACGCTCTGCTGTATAGTAGGTTCTGTGCTATAATTGATGTATTAAATTTGAATTCAATGATAAGTATCATTGTATACGAAAAACAATTCTGAACGGAGATGATTTGTCAGTCTAGGTTATATTTTCTAGTGGGTGGTGAAAAAGGTGGTTCATGTTTTAATGACCTAAATACCACAAAATTTAAGTTCTTTTATAATAATTATTGTAAGCCAAACTTATGGGAAATCTTAAATTGCATTTTAAACTCTTAGTTACTTATATACAAACATTTTTATGAATTATAATTTATAATTACAAAATAATTTGCAAATACTTATGATTTTAACGAATTTTTATCAATATTTGGACTTCAAACGCTTAAAAAAAATTGTGACTGATGATTTTTTTATTTTTTTTTTTAATTATAATATGAACAACTCATAAGAAACTTTGTAATAAATTTTCAAGTTTTTTTTGACTTGTAAAAGACTAGTTTTTTCCAACAAACATAGTTAATTTTTTGCGCGAAGTATTGAATCATTAATGCCAAGGTCCCTATAATTTTTTTTTTTTAAATTTTTTTTATAAGGAGTGAAATAGAATTAAGTTATTTTTTAAAAGCAAGTATACAATTGTTCTTTATCGATAATTAATATAATAAGTATTAATTATTATGTATTGAATTCTTAGTATTCGCTGATAATCTTCTATACATATCTCTGGTTTAGTTTAAGGCAAAGGCACATTTTATATATTTTATAAAGAAGAATATTTCCTTTGCATTGACTGGATAGATTTTTAATATTTATATTTTTGAATAAGTTATTAATAGTTAAAAATAATAGAAATAATTTTAAATTAAAACATGCTTATATAGTTATATTTATAAAAAATGTAAATATTAAAAATCCATCTGGTTAACGAACAGGGAATATTCTTCTTTATAAAATATATAATAGGTGCCTTGACCCTAAAATGAACCAGAGAGTCGTAATCGTGGAAATATGGGACATATTTGTTATATTATGTGAGAGATAGATAGATAAAACAAATGTTGGTGTGGCGGCCCCTTAAGGTGTTAAATATTCTCATAAATATACTTATAGATAATAAAAACAACTTTTTTCTCACATTAATATCATTATTCTTACACCCGGTAAATATTTTATATAATAATATTATAACATCGTTAAATGAATAACAATAATAATTATTATTAAACAACAACAATTGGCATGGCTTCTGTGGGTTTTCGCATCATACAGCCAATCAGCGTGCTATTTTACTATACTACTTTTCTATTGGTTATTATTATTATTAGATGCGTTTTAATCTATCTTAACTATTCGAGTCTCAAAATTAAGTTACTCAGTCGTAGTTCGAACGCAGTGATCTATACTTCAAACCCCGCAAGACCGTTCAAAGCACCGAGCTGTTGTCACATCTCATGTACATCCACAACAATAATTGATTGATCGTCGATTTTATATATACATTCTGAGGTTAGTCGTGGGCGATTGCTTAACTATACGCTTTAAACAATTATTTTAATATAGGTATTATAATATTTAATATATTTACGTCGAAATATATATATAATATATATCGTAGTATAATTATGGTGAGGAGAGTATGTTATTAGTAATTTATAATGTTTGTATAAAATTTTAAGTATAAGTAAATATAATATAAGAATAAACTCGTAAGTAATAACTAGGGTTCAATACTTATTGCATTCGAATGATTTTTTGTAATGCTCGTAGAATAATTTAGGTACCTACGATGGAATATTTTTTTCACGAATAAACAATTTAAATACAAAATTATACTGTAGAAATGTTGTTATATTTTAAAGAAAAAGCATCGTTTATTGTGTTTAAGTGTATTTTTCACATATTTTTACTTTATATGATCATAAATTTGTTGGCCAATATTGTGTTTGTATAACTATAACATTCAAAAGAATTTTCAATATTGGTTTATTTTGACGTAATATTTTACAATTTTCTTTACCCATCAATAATAATTAAAAGTCTTGCTTGCTATCAACATAAGCATTATTATACATTAGTGTTAAACTGGTTTTGCTTAAAAAATCTCAATTTTCCGTCACTTTTTCTTTTTTTTTCCCGATTTTTTTGAAAACTACTAGACATTTTAGATTCTGAGCCGAGCGATGAATGTATTTAATTTACAATGTTCTGTGTTTTTTTTTGGGGGGGAGGGAGTCTGTGTACACGAGACCATGACAAAATAATGCTTCAATTTCAAACTTTGGGGGTGGTTTACGATAACAAAATGAATCTTGTTGGTGCATTGGGGAGGTCATTTTTGAATTTCCAAATGTTTTCAAAAGCGCCGGGAAAAACAAAAAAAAAAAAATTAAGGAAAAACGGGAATTTTTACTCAAAACCAGTTTTCGACCAAATCGATTTTTTATATGGTTGTAATTCAAAAACTAACCACTATAAATACTTGAAATTTTTACCAAACGTTTATGTTAGTGTTATCTATATACAGTTAAATTTTAAAATTTTTTGACTTTTTTTGAGTTACTTATATAGACCATAGGAATTTTCGATTTTTATGAGAATTTTTTTTTTGAAGTGTCGATAAAAAATTTTTGGTTGACCAATAAATTCCTTATGAGTTGTTCTAATTGCAGTTAAAAAAAAAAATTAAAAATCACTAGTCACAATTTTTTTTTACAAGCGTTTATAGTTCAAATTTTTACGAAATCTGTTGAAAACGCGAAAATTCGCAAGTAATTTTGAAGTTGAAAAATCATAAAATTTTTTGTGTTTATAACTAACTATTAAAATTACAACACTAAGTTTTCCATAAGTTTTTCTTCAAGTATCTATAGAAAAAACTTGAAGCATTATTATAGGAAAAATTTTAAGCGCGTTTGAATTTTAAATTTTTACGAAATAGCGTAACAATAACGATTTATTCTCAAACGGTTTTAAATATTTGTTATTATTCAAAAAGTATAAGTCGTAGATACTTGAAAATTTTACCAGTTATTAGGATTTATGTTTTCTTTACGTGATTTAAATTTCAAAATATTTTAACTTTTTTTGAGCTATTTATAGACAATTAAAATTTTCAATTTTTTTGAAATTTTTTTTTTGAAGTGTCGATATAATTTTTTTGGATCAATCAAATTACTTGAAAATTTAATACAAAGTTCCTCATAAGTTATTCTTATAGTGATTAAAAAATTATAAGAATACATATACACAATTTTTTTTTTATTAGCATTTGAAGTTAAAATATTGACAAAAATTTGTAAAAACCATGAATAGGTATTTGCAAATTATTTTGTAGGTATAATTCATACAAATTTTTGTATAAGTAGCTAAGAGTTGAAAATTTAATACGAGATTTTCCATAAGTTTAGCTTATAATAATTATAAAAAAACTTAAATTTAGATGTATTCAGGCAATTAAAATATAAACCATCTTTTTCGCCAAACACTGAAAATTATATCCTAAGCTGACAAATCATCTTCGTTTAGAATCGTTTTTCGTGTACAATGATAATTATCACTGGATTCAAATTTAACCCTCCTATAATATATAATAGTGTACCACACGGCACCTAATGTACAGCAGAGCGGTACCCACTTATCCAATTTTTTTAGTTTTTATCTCTATAATGCACCAAGGATATTAATTTTGCCATCGGACACCATCCCCGAAGTTTGAAATTGAAGAATCATTTCGAAAAGTTATGCTGTACACATATAACAAAAAAACAAAATACACACTTCATTGTAAAATCAATACATTAATCACTTCGTTTAGAATCTAAAATTGAAAATGAAAATTTTACATTTTAGGGAAAAAGTACATATTTCATTGTTTTTCAAACGCATATTAAATATATTTTTCTGAAAAATCGATTTTTTTTCTTAACTTATGTATTATAAATGATATTTAATATAATATTGAATGTTATTTTTTCGTAGTTATTTATTGCAATCATCGCAGTTGATATTACGACAATGGTGTGATATGCGTTTAATCTATTTCCCGTTTATATGCTGCAATATTATTTTGTCTAAAATTATTTTATTTTTTATTCGGTGATAAATTTACTGTACACGATTTACATTTTGCTGTATTTTTGTAAAACATATTTTGAATTTAAAACCATTTTGTTTTTTGGAATTTTAACTGCAATTTTTATGCATATTTTACTATCTCTTTTTTTGTGTATATTTTGCCCATTTCAGCAACTATAACTTCCGAGTCCTAATGATAACATTTATGTTGGTAAGTACCTACCTTGTTAGGCGTAATTTTAATACAATGTATGTTAATTATCATTAACATTAATTAAGTACAATTTCAAACTTGTTACACACGATTGCAACACATTATACATCATAAATATATTATGTAAAAACAAAATGTTTTAAAAAAAAATTATTTCCCAGACGTTTTTTATACTCAGTTCATGTCCTGTTATTTTTTTACGTCAGCATTATGATAAACTATGGGCGATAAATACAATATTATACAATAAAAAAAAAAATTATAAATAAATACTAGTCTAGTGTTATTTTAAAAGATATACATTTTAATGAAGAGTAAATAATTTCTAACCACCGGCTTTTTTTATCGTTTATACCATACTATAATATTACGACGGAAGATATATTATATACTCGTATTATATTATATTGTTGTTCTTACGGTATAAAACCATATGAGATCGTCGACAATGCATAGTAATTGCCATACTAGAATATAAATAATAATTATTATAATCAGGGTAGTGGAGATGTTGTATATATTTTGAAATTTTGTTTTTGTTATTCAGATTTATTGCTAAATTAGTTAACAAATGTGTTTCATATATAGTAATGAGAGATGAGAATATAATTTTATTTTGCTTAAATAACGTAAAATGTTAGTCTTTTATGATTTTTGCCATTTATTTTAATAATATGCACGTTTGATGAAAAAATATATCTTATAGATTTAATTTTATTAAAAAAAAAGAAAAAGAAAAGTAGGTAACCAACTTTTCTGTAGATACATTAGATCTTAAGTGTGGCTCGTAATCTAGGAGAAAGTCACCATGATATATGTGTTAAATTTGAATTCAGTGAAAACGGTTTGCAAGTCTATAGGTTGAGATATATTTATATTTATATGAATAGAATTATTTTTTCTATTATTAATATAGTAGGTTGAATATTTTTTTATACAATAAATTACATTTTTAAATGTTAGTTATAGGTCTGTGTATACGATATAATAATATATGTCAAAAGTTTTAAGTATAACCCAATAATAATACTTTTAAATAACAACAAAATATATTTCAAATGTCTATATAAAGCTTATAAAGATTCAAAATATTTTGATAACTTTATCATAAAAGAAAATTATTGTATACACATTTATTAAATTCTTTAAGTATCTAATATGGTTATATATTTTTGGATTATAAAAAAATATCAAAAATCTATGAAGAAGAAACAGTTATATTACGGGCGAATGTCTAATGTCGTAAAACTTTAAACGCTCAATAAAAATTAATGCGGCATGCCAGTAAACTTTTTTTTTTATCATGGATAGGAAACTTAAGAAAATTCTTGTATTTTAAATTTTTAAATCTTATTATGAAATTAAATGTTTTTATGAGTTTCTAGCTACAAAATAATTTGAAAATGTTTGAGATTTTGACGAATTTCACAAAACTCTAACTAAAACAGATTTACGACAAATAAGCATCTTATGAAAATCATTACCCCTAAAGTAACATGAGCAATGTGTAAAATTATCATTGAACTGTTGATGTTGTGTGAAAAAAACTTGAAAATTTAATACAAGGTTCCTTATGAGTTCTTATTTTAATAAAAAAATAAATCAAAAAATCTTTAGTCCTATTTTTTTTTTTTTTACAATCGTTTATAGTTATTTTTATGTGGTATGTCAAAATCGCGTAAAAGTTGCAAGTTATTTTGTAATTGAAAATTCATAAAATTTTTTGTATTTATATCTAAGGATAAAAAATTCAACACTCAGTTTTCCATAAGTTTTTCTTCAAAAACCTATAAAGTAAACTCGAAGCTTCATTATGGGATAAACGTTAAGAGCGTTTGAATTTAAAATTTGTACGAAATCGCGCAATGATAACGATTTATTCTTAAACGATTCAATACATGTTATTTTTCAAAAAATTAAAGTTGGAGATACTAGAAAATTATTTTCCTATTTTTAAGTCCATTTATAGGCATTTTTAATATTTGTTTTTGTTTTTTTTTTTATAAATATCGATAACAGTTTTTTGGATGAGTTAAAATACTTGAAATTTTAATAAAAAGTTCCTCATAAGTTACTCTTAATAGTGATTAAAAAATTATATAAGAATACATACGTACAATTTTTTTTGTTTTTATTAGCATTTGAAATTTAAATATTGACAAAAAATCATCAAAATCATGTGTATTTGCAAATTATTTTGTAGGTATAATTCATAAAAATGTTTGTATAAGTAGCTTAGAGTTGAAAATTTAATATAAGATTTTCCATAAATTTGATTTCAAATGATTATAAAAGAATTTGAATGATGGTGTATTCAGGCCATTAAAACATGAACCACTTTTTTCACTAACCACTGGAAATTTTATCTTAGGCTGGAAAATCATTTTCGTTTAGAATCGTTTTTCGTTTAAAATGATATCTATCATTGGATTGAAATTTAATACATCCATTATAGTGAACTTCTGTACAGCAAAGCGTTACTTACTTGACCGTTTTATTTTAAATGTATTGTGTAAATAATGTATTCAAACATAAATTA
>VUJU01006211.1:0-11032 GCA_009835225.1 Aphis craccivora
ATCCACACGGCACCTAATGTACAGCAGAGCGGTACCCACTTGCCCGCTTTTTTTATTGTTTAGTTGTATAAATATCTATAATCTTTGTTTTTATGTTGAAATTAATTTTGTTGTACAGTTTAATGTACAATATTAAACTTTACTACAGTGATATAAGATTTTTTTTTTTATTTAATTTATTGTTAAAAATAACTGGATGTATTTTTATTTTATTTTAAAAGATAGTACTATTAGTGCTTTTATATTCAAGACTGAATGGTAAGTGGTATTATAACATTGTTTTTTCTTATGTTTTTATTATTTATATTATAACTAACAGAAAAAATTTATATTTGTTTTACATTTTAAAATGTTGTGGTGATATTAGTTTTATTTTAATCTATTCTATTCTTACCTAAGAATAATTAAGTGTTTAACTGAATAATGTTATTTCGTTCAAGGCTGAATTTAAAGTGATTTAATAACTGTTTTTATACTGTTTAATTGTTAAATATATCTATAATCATTGTTTTTATGTTAAAATTAATTTGTTGTACATTTTAAAATTCAATATTGAACACAATAACTTATATGTTCTAATTATCACTTATTATTTTAATTGTTGGTTTTATGAAACATCATTTTTTTTAACATAATTTTGATAACATTATTAAATATAAGGTTAACCTATTCCCAAAATTTGATTTTATAATAAGTTTTTTGTGTCTCCTGAAAAATTTATTAAGTTATGATTATTTTAAAATGTACTTCGAGATAGGTTGGGACCTTTGATACTGCAACGTCAATAAAAACAAAATAGCTGACGCGGGACATCGATCCTTTCATTGGCATGAATCACATCTGGCCATAGAACAGACATCCAACACTAATAGATTATTAAAATCCTCAAGGATGACAGTTTTAAAATATCATAGTTTATTTTCTAATGTTTATACTGTGTATGTTAAGTTACACTTTGGATATGTACCTATACTTAAAGTATCATATTATTACATTTCAGATATGAAAAGATAATCAAGTAGTTATTTTATTTTAAATATTTAGTTCAGTACAATTACTTGAGTATTAAATAAAAAATGTTAAAAACTATTTGGTTAAAATTAGAAATATTATATATTTTTTAAATAATGTTTAAGTTATATAACTTATACAAGATTCATTTACATAGTTTTGACATTTTCCATATTAAAAAAGATTACTGTTTAGTTAATATAAGCTATAGAGTTCAAAATATTATACTAAACCAGATAAATACTAGAACATATTTTAAATATAAAAATCTTTACAAAAAACTTATTAGTTTTCTAAATAATCATTTTAAATTTAATAAAATAAAGAATTACAATTAAATTACCATTAATTATTACCTAATAATACGTGTATACAGGGTGTATCACAATGATCTGACACATTTAAATGTAATTTTAATGTAAAATTGTCATATCTTCATGATACATTCCGTATACGGCGAGTTATATGAATTCTAAGAACAGTATAATATTGTCAATTTGTGTAAGAAGACGTTTGGAATTATGATTCTTGTTTCACAAATATTTGTTTTAAGTCTTGAATCTTAAAAATAAAAATAAAATGATACTAAAATTAAAAAATTAGTGCATACTTTTGATAAATTTATTGACTGTAGCTTGAAAATACTATAAAAAAATATTTATAAATAATACCCATAAGCGATCACAAACATTTTTACTATTCTCTTCAATTGAAATTTTAACAGATAGTTTTTAATTAATAGAATGTCTTAACAGTTTTGGGAAATGTTGAAAGAAATGATAGATTATAAATTTTCTTTATTCATTCATATATATTTACATAAAAAATTGCTATAAGATTCACAAGTGTTTTATCTTATGTTGAAGGCTATGATTTTTATTTAAAAAAACATTATTTTATAAATACAAGAATCTAGAACTATGAAATGTAGTAGGTTAATATAATAGTATACGCTACAAACTATTCTTAATATATTTTTAATTCTTAAAATAATTTGTTACAAGAAATGAATTCATATGTCCAAACGGCATTAGGAATTTTAAATGAGTAAAAATAATAATCATCAAATTACACATTTTCTAAAATTTGATGAACATTTTATTAAATAAGTAGATAATGGTATTTTACTCAGAGGTACTATTTTAATTTATTTAATATAATATGAACAATAATATGATAACAAATATGTAAATATACATATAAATTTACTCAAATTTGTAAAAATTTTCTCATCGGCTGTCAATGCTAATACAGAGGTTAAAGTGAGGGGGGATGGAGTACCCCTTCTTATTTACTGTAAGATAATGCGTCCCCTTTAATTTAAGTCTCCAAAGTCTGGGGGGACGCTTAAAAAATAAATTTATTATGAATTTAATAATATGTTGCTTGTTAATTTTAATAATTTATTAAATTATTTAAACAGCCACAAACATTGATTCGCTCGAATAATCTCCACATTCTGAAGATGGTTAAGTTTAGTGCGATAAGCGATTTTTAAATAATAAATTATTGTGTAGTAGTGTCACAGAATAGATTAAATAGTGTAGTGTGTTATCCATACATTCACGCGATTCCATGTGATATTTATTTATTATAAATTGTTTTTTAATGAAATGTTTAAAACTAAAATGTAAATGTATTTTTTTTTTTAAATTTCGGGTAATGATTTTCAATTTATTTTTAACTTAGCAGGCATTATATATTTAAAATCATTTTTCATAGGAAAAAAATTGATATTACATACTATATTAACATAAACTTTTTATGAACAATGGTGTATAAAAAAATCAATTTATACCTATAGGTTCATACCTAGTAGGTTTCTTAAAAAAGTTTGGTTAGATATAGACTTTGGATAAAGAACTCGCGGGAACGCTCCTTAATTTTTGATTACGTTAGTCCCCCCTCAACATTTTTCCCACTTTAACCACTGTAAAAGCTATAGTTCTTATTCTGATAGTTTTAAATAATTTCAGATAAAATACATACAACAGTCATTTTGACTAGTTTTGAAAATTATTCAATTTATTACTATCCCTAATAAAATAAAAATAAATTTACTAGAATAATAAAAAAAAATATTATGAAAAGTTGATAAACGCACATTTGACAAATACTTTGTAGTGAAAACTACATTAAAATTAATTTATAAAAATAAAAAATAACTATCATAAATAAGATACTAAAGTTAACACAATATAATTTCTTTAACCTGTTAATTATAATGTACAACAGAAAAATTAAAAATATCTTACACAATAAAACCAATTCTATTGTAGAAATTGGAAAAAAAATAATTAATCTTATAACTGAATTTAAAACACAATAATTTCAACAGAATTATTTAAATACATTAGTGAATTTCTTAAAAGAAAACAGACAGTATCTTTTTTACTATTTTTAATTGTTTGTTTCAAATGTATGAATTATCTGTTATAAAATGTCGGCAATCATATTTTGAAAGAGAGTAGAAAATAGGTATAATATATATTATTTACCTTAATAAACAGTAACTACAGTGACTAAATTAGAATTACGCCAATCGATGTCTTGTAACAACTCAAGGAGATTATTAATATCTTCACCACATTAAAGACTGCTAGATAGTTATTCTAACTTATCTAACTTACTAATCTATCTTGTCGGTTGGGTCGCACGATCAATGAATGAATGCTCAATCGGGTCGCCAATGCCACAATTTTGGTAAGAAATTTGTCAAATTCAAAAGCAGGGTAACATAGAGTATTTAGAACGTATAGTAGAAGTTTCAAGTCGATCGACTCCAGTTTCGATTTTAAACGAATTTTATAAACAATAAAATCATAGTAATATGATTAGATTATAGTAATATGTTTGTGGTATAAGAATCGTCGTCAAAGTCGACAAACCGATAATAACGAGTCCATTGAATCTTCATCAGTGTCCAATTTATTGCAAATATTTATAATTATTTATTTTATAATAAAATAAATCCGGGCAGTACCTATATATCTGTATTTTTCTTTCCTCTCTTTAAAGGTATTCTTTTACTTCAAATTCCTAAAATAGATAGGAAATATTTTCGGAGGGGGTTTTGATCTAGATAAACATTAAATGTAATTCTCAATAATACCTATATATTTTAAAATTGTTTGATCTCTAATTTCAGGGTGTTACCTACGCCCATGCGTGGTCCGATGAAAAGACTAACGGTTTTTTTTTTATTTTGGTAATATTTACGCGTTTTTTAAATGATAATTAATCGTTTGGACGAATACCGACGGAGTATTATCCAACATAAATACGATGGGTCGTACGGCTATCGTTATAGTGTTTTTGTTTTTCGAAACGAATACGCTTAATTATAGATACAAAGTAAACACGAACATTTTAACCGGTAAAACGGTCTGCGCTTAGCAGACTAGACGAATGTGAATAATTGATTGATAATTAATAAAATAGCCCGAAATTTAGTATTTAAAAAAAGTTAGTTAACACCGATACAGGTACACAGTTACAGCGATACCATTGAGTACTTAGTGCCACGCAGGTTTGACATAATATTGTAATAAATACGCGGGTACGCGACGTGCTCATCTACACCCGCACTCGTCCACGGACATGTCCGGATAGTTTTTCACCACCAACTTTCCATCGACGTCCACGTACAGCAACGTCTGCGAACTCTGCTTGGTCGGTACGCAGCAGGACAGGGGAACCAGCGCCGGGTTGTAATTGTTCATCAGCGTCTGCATGACCGCGTGGTTGGACGCGTTAATGTGACTGGCCAGCGGGAACGAACACTTGCCTTGGCAGTAGAACGCTTCGTACCCCGGCGGCGCCTTGATCCAATCGTTGAACCCCACCTCCTTAAAGTCCACATACATCGAATACCGCTGGCAGATCTTCTTTTTCGCTTTTTTCTGCGGCCCCACCGGATGGCCGACCGACCGTTTGCTGCGCCGCATCATTCGTTCCAGCGTGCTCTTTTCGCCTGCAAAACCATTCGACGACGCCATATTGTTAATTATAATTTATAATTCATTACATTATAGCGTAAAAATAAAAAATATATATAATATATTGTCATGTTTCGTGATAAATGTTTACAATATTGTATTCGATACAATCGGAACACCAAACGTATATTAATCATGTAGGGATGTGATTGAAATTTTTTTCTATTATGGCGGAGCGAGGGTCGGGTTGGAACGAACAAAATTTAAATTAGTTTTGATTACATCGCAATTTTAAAAATTACAGTAACAATCGAGAAGACAAAGATCTGGAAATAAAATAATAACAAAAAAATTGAATAAATCGCAGATAAAATGGTCCTTAATTGACGACTAACCAGACAATGCGCTTGAACGGTAAATGCAATGAGGAATAAGTTTGAATGAAAAATTGCGTTTAAAAACATAGAGAAACTCTTGTGCTTGAGAAATCCCATCATATCAATGTATGGCATTTAAACTAGGTATTTTTTATTTACTTATCTATACATAAAATATAATAATATCAAGTTAACCATATAGTTAGAGTAATATTATTACTTGTTCCGTCATCCGTGTAGACAAGTAGCAAAGTCTTTTCAGGTGACATAAAATCAAACACGCTGAGCAAATGTGTCTGACTACCAGACAACGTGACACATTGTACTAGTATACCATGGTTTTCTTTAAACTTATTCTTCCACAGTCTTTCTATGAAAGGTGTTACGTCAAAGCTTTCTGACTTTGAAACTTTTGACATATTAATTGATTTCGAATCGATAATTCTATCAATATAAATAGTTTATGAATTTAAAGTCTATTACACCTTTATATAATTGTTTACTTATAATTACCTGAGAATTGGTTTTGATATGCCTTTCGTGCCAGGTTGGATTATATCATGTATAATAACATGAATAAATTCTTCATTTTGTTGAACTTTATTGTTTAACATAGTAAAACGAACTTCGGCAGCTTTTATTTGTTCTTTTGCCGGTATAAAATCAATATCAAACTGTAGCCTATATTTTTTATATTTTTTAGACTTGGTATTAAGTGGAGCCGACCCTATACAAATATAATCAAATTATTATTATTCTCATTATCCGTCAAATCTATAGTACTAAAGTATATTAGGTAGCTCATTTA
The DNA here is from genome assembly GCA_009835225.1 of Aphis craccivora. Lineage (NCBI taxonomy): Eukaryota > Metazoa > Arthropoda > Insecta > Hemiptera > Aphididae > Aphis > Aphis craccivora. The sequence goes on from VUJU01006211.1 coordinate 6,135, forward strand.
ATTATACAATATTCAATATTAATTAGTATAAATCTATTTCATTTTAGTAAACAATTTAAGATTTAAAGCATATATATATATATTATAGCTTGTTTATAATATACGTAGATAAGTAATTTATAATTTGTATACATTTATGAAATGTAGGTATCTATAAATAAAAAAACTATTACCTTTATTGTAATACGTCTTGGCAGTATTAGCGGAAGTTGTGTGCAAACCAGGAAGAGGAAAATGTGTTGTCATCGCATTTGACATCGAATTATATAGCTCCATTGTAGCAGACGGTATCTTCAAATTTTTCTCTACCACCGGTCTTCGGTTTAAACCTTAGTAATATAACGATAGTTCAATAAAATAACTTGTATTCAATCATTCTTGAATTAAAAATTGCAACAGTAAATATATTATATACATTTTACCTAATTTTGTAAGAAAACTGTTTTCCACTTCTTCGTATCCAGCGATTGCCGCCAATCCGGTGTTTAGTATAGCCAACAACAGTAGTATAACAATCATTGTTTCTAAATTAAGATAATTGATTAGTTTATTAACATTAGTTGAACATGAAATACCTACGCATGTAAGATGTAACTAATTAGTTATAATTTAAATACAACCATAAAAGACTGCTTATTAAATAATATTTTTTTTTAAAGTGATCATCTATAATAAAATATTATTATGTTGTTGTATTAGTAATTACGGTTATTATTTTGTTATATTTTAATTGATATTGCATCATACTATATATACTAGACAGATATCAGTAATCAAATAAATTGGGGAAGAATGGTTCCATTATTACTATTTTTTTTTTTACGTAACCCGACTATTAATTTTATAAGAATTTCTACTGAGAAAGTATTGAAGTGAAGGGAATTCCGCCCAACTATGATTTCTACCAATACAACAATACACCTATATTTTGCCAACTGTACTGAATATTCTAGTAATCGGAATCAAATTAAAAAATAATCTTTGAGTTCATCATTAAGTTTACTTGTAAATGACTTTTCGACCTTCTTGAAATTGATCATTTTTAATTCACATTTTAATTTAAAATTTTTAATTTTATGAATTTTAAAATAATAATAATATTGACCTCAGTGGCCATCCGCCAACTAAATTTTCTAGAACCAATGCAATATTTTTAATTCTTCTAAAATTATATTTTTCATATTCATCCGTCTTAATTAATAGCATTAATACTATAAAAACATATTATAGAAACAACAAATATTGATAGAAATCATTAAAAATTAGAATTCTTCAAAAAACCAAATTGAGTAAAAAAAAAAATTCCCCATCAAATTTCATAATAAACGTATCGTTTAAATTTATACCATATTGCAGTGGTTCTCAATCATTAAGTACTGCCACCCAAATTTCCCTCGAAAAATCTTTCACGATCCACATTGTTTTACTTTTCAAAAAGTAGTAAAAAACAAAATTTGTATTATATAAAATGTGTAAATTTTTATTTGGTATTTAGTAGGAATTATTATTTATTATCCACGTAATTTTTAGTACTTAATTACGACAATAATATAAGTATATTTAATAATAGGTATAATAATATATAGAATATTAATTTAACATACATTTCTTGGAATATTATTATTCAAAAAAATTTTCACGACCCGCTGAAAATTGACTATTGACGACCCATTAGTGGGTTATAAGGTTTTGAGTAACGCTGACATATTGAATTGAACTTATAATTATTATTACAATATGACAACTTACGCCATGAACTTCGTATATTGACACTAATGATACATGATGACAATTTGATGTTATGATATAAACCTAACTTTTATATTATAAATTAAAATAAATATCAAAGTGTTTTTTAATATTATATTGATATTGATTATATCAATATTTTCGGGACTCAATTAGGTTATAAAAAAATTAGGTTTACCGAGACACAAATCAGCTATGTCCCTTTTTGAATCTTTTTTTGTGGGACGCATCTCACCCAATGATAATAATTTCAAACGCAAGTAATATGCTATTACAGTATCGCTGCACCGTAATTGCTAGCTACCAACTATTTCGTTTTTAAATTATAATAATAAGTATACCTACGACCTACCTATAAAATGTATTAGGATTTAGGTATAGAGGATTTTAAGAGATGACGAATTCTAGATGTAGAACCAAAGTCATGAAAGTCTTATATGGAATGTTTACTTCCAGAATTAATTGATTAGTGAATTGAACAAGGACTTCCGCTTAGAGCATCATTATACTTATAGTTCGATACCTATTATAATAATGTTTAATATACTAACTGAAATAAAAAAAATATTTACATTAATGAGAATTTTTTGGTTCACAACCAAATACAATTTAGGTAGTATACAGTTAGGTAAGTAATAGGTAATTACACCAGTGTTGAAAACTTTATACATTTGCATATTTTTGTAGTGATCGTAGATTATTCTAGATTAGAGTTAAAAATTTGTTTTATGATACTTACACAAACAACGACAATTTCTACAAAAATCATTTTATACATTTATATGAAATAAAATTTTGTAATTTATCATATATGTATATTATTAACAAGCTGCACGTATGTTATATTCAATGTCAAAACTAGGTATTTATTTAATTAGTTTAATTGGTTAAAATATACCAGTAAATAAAATAGTAATAATATATTTTATTTAAAATCAAACAGATTGGTCCGGACATGACTATGGCCCCAACTTGGTCTATTTAATTTACAGTACCAAGTTGCAGGAGTGGTCATAAGCATAGGCACCCGGAAGAGGGCAATCTAGGGCAAAAATATGTTTTAAATTGGATGTTTAAAGATAAATTACTATTGATCATATAACAAATCCTAACATTGCCCCTCCTAGAAAAATATCTGAGGGCGCCTATGGTCATAAGCACAACATTGCATGTAATACTTTGTGCAGGCACAGGTTATAGAAATGAAACTTGAAAAAATGAGTCCGGACACAATTTTACCGCCACCGCTGCAGTGTGTGGGGACCTTTACTCATTTGTAGATTAAGTTGCTGTTGTAGAAATTCTACTTATTTTAGGAAGTGTCTGATGCAAAATTTACATTGAAATTTCAAATACAAAATGATAAATAAATAATATTTTTAAATTTTCATTCAATACAATAATATATATATGTTTAGATTTTGAATTAAGAAAAAAAGTCCGAGGCGCTCGGGGACTGCCGCGATAAAGCTTTTGCATAGCAATTGTGTAGCTATGTACCTATCGTGTATTTATAACTATTTATTTTTGTATGATATTAATTCAAGTTACACGTTTTAACTGTTTTAAGCATGGCGATTAAAAAAAAAAAAGAATAGCCGCGTAGAACACCGAGATAATTTTGTGCTCCGCACTCGTATTTATAAGCCTGGTCTCAGCCGCTCAATCGTCATGATTGTTTGTGATTGCAAGGCGGCAATAACGGTGGTTGCCCGCGGTATTGTAGCAGCCAAGTAAGGAACAGAACACGGCACAGAGGAGAATCGTAAGTTCCTACACGAGAGTAACAGGTAGACAATTACATACGTTAATTCCTACATATGTGATATGTAAGTTCCTACACGAAATAAAAAAAGGTTCGTATGTTAGTTTCTATACAGCGGAAGACAGGTACCTATGTTAGTTCCTACACGATAAAAAAAGGTACATGTGTAAATTCCTACACTAAGTATCACTATATCAGTTATATTATATTATAATACTGTCATACATTTTAACCATTTATTCTATACAATATACAATTTATAAGCTATCTATTTAATTTAATTTTATAATTTTAAAAATAATAGTTGTAATATAATAATAATTCATTATTGTAAAAAATATTTATAAGTAATTCATTTTATATAATATTTAATTATGAATTATTATTATTTCACAATTATTATTTTTTAAATTATTAAATTAAATTAGATAGATAGCTTATAAATTATATATTATATAGAATAAAAGGTTAAAATGTATGACAGTATTATAATATAATATAACTGATATAGTGATACTTAGTGTAGGAACTTACACATGTACCTGCTTTTTACTGTGTAGGAACTTACATATGTACCTTAGTCTATCGTTTAGGAACTAACATACGTATTTTGTTTACCTGTTAGGTCTCGTGTAGGAACTTACATTCACCCGGCACGGACGCCGGGCGGTGGCCAGTACCTGTGAGGACGGGTCCGTGAATAGGGCACGATACGATTGCGCGCGGTCCTTATCAGCGGGCACCTTTTTAAGCGTACGATTGCGCGCGCTACATTATTCTTACTTTTAAGCAACGTTGCCAAATATATAGGTCCATATATCTATAGTAAATCCGTACGATACTTTAGTAGATTATAGTAGATAAACTTAAAAATACTTATATTAATGCATGGAAATATTTAATTAGTATAATATGCGAAAAGCAATCACTAATTTTTTAAATTAAAATACTATTCATTAACTTTGAAATTGGTGCTATGGAGCAACAAAAGAAGTTTTTCCGGCTGGAAACGTGCTTTTTTCACTCATATTTGTTGTTTTTTAACTACTCTTGTGGAAACTCAGGCCCTAACAGTTATTATTAACNATTTCCAAAGGAATAATTAAACCAAAATCGAAGGAAGAATTAAGGAAAATTAAAAATCTGAAAATTGAACACAAACATTATATAAATAATAAAACACCAAAAAATTTACCAAGTACCTATTTGGCTATAGTTGGAAGTAGGTATCAGGGCTTTAAAATAAAATGTTGGATTATTATATATTTTTTTATTAATTTTTTTATTTTGTGTTTTTTATGTAAATTTGACGATAGTTTAATATTATATTAATTTTAAATTTAATTTAAATATTGAATTATTAACTTTTTTTATTTTGTATTAT